>SZWC01025147.1:1533-13401 GCA_023375785.1 Penium margaritaceum
CGACGACGACGACGACGACGACGACGACGACGACGACGACGACGACGATGACGATGATGACGACGACGGCAGTGGCGGCGGCAGCGGCAGCGATGGCGACAAAGACGCCGACGACAACAATGACAGAGATGGGGATGGAGGTGGCTGTGGCAGAGGCTGCAGCAGCGGCGGCGGCAGCGGAGGCAGCGACGATGGCGACGATAACGATGACGACGACGAGGAGGAGGAGGAGGAGGAGGAGGAGGAGGACGACGACGACGACGACGCAGACGCCTATGCTGCTGACGCCGATGCCGACGCCAACGCTGCCACAGCCCAGGAGGAGGAGGAGGACGACGATGACGAGGATTGCAGCGACGGCGACGACGACGACGACAATGACAACTACGGCATGGAGGGCCTCAGCAGCGGCTGCGGTTGCGGCGGCGACAAATACGGCGACGACGACAACAAAGAGGACAACAATGGTGACAAGGGCAGGGGTGCTGGCGGCGGCGGCGATGTGAAGAGCAGCTACCTCAACTGACAATGACAGGAAGGAGGAGGACGGAAGGATGGATGGCAATGGAAGCAACATTGGCAGGGGTGACAACAGCCACCGCAAATGGCAACGATGATGGCGACGACAGCAAAGATAAAGACCACCTCAGCAGCGGCAGCCAGCCACTCTGCGTCAGAGCCTCAGAGGTTGACGTTAGCCACGACGACGACGACATGGTTACACCAACAGGCTTGGCGATAACCTGTGACAGCAGCTGTGATGATCCAAGCGAGGGAGAAAATGACGTTTAATTTTTTGTTGTGTGCTGTGCTTCTGGGTGACTGCATGTCGGCTGGCATGGTCGGCGACATTGCCGGGCTGGAATCTGTTTGTGTGTGGTGATAGTCGTTCCTACGCTGTTTCCGCCAAACAGCCCTTACCCCATTCACCCACTCATCTCCGGTCTCAACGGTCCACATCAATCATTGGCAAACGTCACCTCTCTCGCCGCGAGCGATGTAACGTTTACCTGAGGCTGGATCCGTCACCTGCGATTGATCCAGTGAAGGGTAAAACGTGCTCACTTTTCCGACGTGCGAGAGGCTGGCAAATTTGCCTTCTTCCTCTTCATCCTGCTGTGGAATCGGCCGTGGCACTTTCCTAAAAGTTGTTAAAGGGGACGGAAACCGACTCCTGCTGCAGGTCTCACCAGAGAAGGGCAGCCGCATGAGTCCTCCGAAGATGCCGCCGCCGGAGGGGGAGGCGGCCACCTCGGCGGGCTGCGCAGGCGGCAAACTCTGCGGAGCAGGACGCGCGGCCGGCACGATGGCGGATGACTTGACAGCCGCCTGCTTCCTCGCGCCCCTGCTGCCCTTGACCTCCACCTCCTCCCCCGATGCTGCTGCTCCGCTGGGCTTGCTGCCGCGGACGAACGACAAAAACGGATTTCTGCTGGTGGTGGTGGCGTCGTCGTCGGCATTGTCCGCTGCTCGCTTGGAAGGTCCCCCTCTGCGACCCTTGCCGGGCGTTTGCTTGAGAATCACCGTACCCTTTTTGGAAGTGGGGGAGGAGGAGGCGGGGGAGTTGGTGTTCTGGCTGCCTCGCCGGCGGCCGAAACCTCCTCCGCTGCCGCCGGGGGGAACCAGCTGCGTGCCCCTGCGCTGCTGCGCCGCACGCACGGCTGTGCGGCGGGGGTGGCTGGTTGGGTTGGGAAGGGGAGAGGGAAGGGCGAGGGAGACGGAGAGTCGCTGAAGGTACTGTTGGTGCTGCTCCTGGGGCAGACGACAGACTCGCAGTCCGTCGAACGGCGCGAGGAGGGACAAGTTATGCGTGGTGAGGGCGACGCAACCTGAAGGCAATGCGTTGGCTACCACTGTGCGGGCAGCGATCGCATTCCCGGCGGAAGAGGAAAGGAGGGGCACATTGTGCGCGCCAAGTTGCGCAGGCGCAGAAGCGGCCATTGGGCACGCCATAGCAGGTGTGCCGTTGCGTGAAGGGCCTTCAACTCGAAGACGGGGAACTCGCCGGCAAATCCAGTGATGTGGATGGAGTGGGCTTGGTAGGATGGGAGGAGACGAGCGTTGGGAGAGTAGGATTGTCGGAGTCCAGCACAAAACGCACGTCAACGCCGCGGGGCCCGATGGAGGAGGTGCACACGAGAGCAGACCAGCGGAGGGGAGAGGGGGCTGGTGCAGCAATGGCAGCTAGGCAACGAAGTTTTGCTCGCTAGCCCAGGCAGATGGCGAAGACCCCGGCCACGACGCCTGGCTCGCCTTCCCCTACCCTCTCGAGCTCGCCCTCGGCGCGAGCTGGCGCCACCGGAAGCCGCTCACTCCCAGCGGAAGGGCCGATCACCCTCGCCCCGTTCCTGCTGGCAATGCTGCCGTGGCGTAAGGGCTGCAGGAACGGTTACGATGCACGACACCGGGCGGTCGACGTTTCAACGACCGTCCGATCTCGACGGAGAGCTGCAGCCACCAGTGACTGGTCGTTGATGTGCAACGAAGACGAGCCGCACGGGAAACGTATCCGACTGGGAGGAAAACGCAATAATAGCAGGGTTTTGAAAAGGCCACACAAAAATGTCACTTTCCTGTCGAGGCACGCAAAAATGTCACTTTTTCTACGGGGCACGAAAAATTGACACTTTTTCTGTGGGGCACGCAAAAATGTCACTTTTTTGGAGGGGCACGCAAAAATGTCACATTTTTGGAGGGGCACACAGAAATGTCACAAAACGATCCTGTCACTTTCCAGAGGGGCACACAAAAATGCCATGTTCGATGTGGTTACGCCACATCAGCATTACATTCATCGACGTACATCTTTCTAGAATTGGTCACTTTTTGTTCTTTCTCTCACTGTAAAAAGTAGACAACTGATCCTTTCGCGAGGATAGAAGTTAGCACTTAAAGATTCTCATAGGACAAAACAGGACCCGAACTGTGAGTCCTACTCTTTGTCGCTCGCTTGAAAAATCCTTGGTCAACCTTTCGCTCCTTTTTCCTTTTTTCCAAAAATGCAGAAATAGCATGGTTTCTGAAAGGGCACACAAAAATGTCACATTTCACATGTGCACACAAAAATGTCACTTTTTACAAAGAAACTAAAAAGTTTCAAATTTTTGGCACATGAAATAACCTTCTTCTAAACATGTTCCTTGTTAATATTTCCAACACTTGTGTTGAATCAATGTTCCTCAAACACATCCAAGAGTGTCCCTATATCGATTAGAATTTCATTATCCACACTTCCTCAAGAAGCTTGCGAGGGGAATATTTTCATTGTACGTTATTGTACACGACTATTTATTACATTATTATGGTGCCACACAATAGGGGTATATTTTTGTGAAATTACTTACATTCCATATGTGACATGTGGAAGCACTCAGAAAGAGCATGCATTTGTAGTCGGTTTGCTTAGAACGAGTTGCTTAAATGTCGCAAAAATGTAACATTTTTGCAAAAAAGGGAGGCACCATAATAATGTATTAAGCAAACCGACTGCAAGTATATGCTCTTTCTGAGTGCTTCCACATGTTACATATGGAATGTAAGTAATTTCACAAAAATATACCCCTATTTTGTGGAACCATAATAATGTATTAAATATTTGTGTACGATAACGTACAAGGAAAATATTCCCCTTGCAAGCTTCTCGAGGATGTGTGCATAATGAAATTCTAATCGATATAGGGACACTCTTGGATGTGTTTGAGGAGCATCGATTCAACACAAGTGTTGGAAATATCAACAAGGAACATGTTTAGAAGAAGGTTATTTCATGTGCCGAAATTTTGAAACTTTTTTGTCTTTCTGAAAAAAGTGACATTTTTGTGTGCACACGTGAAATGTGACATTTTTGTGTGCCCTTTCAGAAACCATGCTATTTTTGCGTTTTTAGAAAAAAGGAAAGAGGAGCGAAAGGTTGACCAAGGCATGTTCAAGCGAGCAACAAAGAGTAGGACTCGCAGTTCGGGTCCTGTTTTGTCCTGTGAGAATCTTTAAGTGCTAACTTCTATCTTCGCGAAAGGATCAGTTGTCTACTTTTTATAGTGAGAGAAAGAACAAAAAGTGACCAATACTAGAAAAATGTACGTCGATGAATGTAATGCTGATGTGGCGCAACCACATCGAACATGACATTTTTGTGTGCCCCTCCGGAAAGTGACAGGATCATTTTGTGACATTTCTGTGTGCCCCTCCGAAAATGTGACATTTTTGCGTGCCCCTCCAAAAAAGTGACATTTTTGTGTGTCCCGCAGAAAAAGTTACAATTTTGCGTGCCCCATAGAAAAAGTGACATTTTAGTGTGCCCCGACAGAAAAGTGACATTTTTGCGTGCCTTTTTCAAAACCCTGCTATCATTGCGTTTTCCTCTCCGACTGGTCGTTGATGTGCAACGAAGACTTGAATCGCATAAACCCAGAAGGGTGTGGGAGAAATTCTAGTCATGCCAGACAAAGTGTTCGTTTTTCCAGACTTGTTCGAGCAAACCCCACCAAGGGCCTCCATGTGAAAGTTGGGAAAGGACGGTTCACTGGTTTTGACCAGACGCGTCACGACAGGCGCCCTTATCCAAACTCGGCAAGGCCGTCCGCATATGCGGGCCCATCCACGCACCTGCCCGACGAGTGCCGGTTCGAGAAAGGGTTGTAGTGCAGAACATAAGGTATGTACACTTCTCGCTGGTTCTTTTGGGGGCAAACTTCTACGAGGCGACGACCTAACCAGCCGCCACGACATTTGGAGACGTCAAGGACAGGTATGCTTAGGAAACTCCTGTTAAAAAAACGACCTCTGAAATATGTGACGGCCAGCAATGACCACCCATTTCTTCCGCTGGTCAATCTGATCACTAGATTAACCTGAGGATAAATTTGTCCGAGGTGCCTTGTTCGACACCCGTCTTGAGCCGGGTTGCCTTCCGTCGGAAATCGTAGCTAGATGATGCCTTTGCCCTTCCTGGTCAGTCGGAGGGGCCTGTCTTGGGAGCGCCGTCCCATTGGATGCCCGTCTGAGGGGGAAAACGATCATGTTGAATGCCGTCAAATTCATGCATGGATCGAAACTGACGGATGGACGAATACTCTTCGAATACTCTTGTCTAATTTCGATAGCTCCGGTGAAATGGGACAAAAGTGTACCAAATACACCGACGAATCAGGATCTCAGCACATGCATCTTAGACTAATGCGAGCGGCCTCGGAGTCTGCACGATCCATGGGTTGGATGTTCCTCGCTGTTTGGAAAATTTTAGGAACTGTTCGTCGGTGCCTGTGAAATGGATCCTGTTTGATTGAATCGAAGAAAAACATAGTGTGTGTACGAGAAACTTCGTCAACCTGCTGAGAACTAAAAAAGGTTCCCATTGATTAGGGTCGCTGTCTACTCAGTCGCTCGAACAGTACGTGCGAGACTGGTTTCCAACGATTGCAGGTCGTCGCTTATGTGCGGCTTGAAAATAGACATAAACTAGACATAAAATTCCGAATTCGACATTTATAATATACTGACAAGCGAAACAGGCACCTACCATCGTCGCGACGTGGACCCGTCACCTCGCGTCTATGCGAGTCGCAAACCAAGCAGTTCGCATATAGTTGCCCTTAATCTGACTTGACGTGAAAGCCTCATGGAGTAGGCCGCCCTATCAGCGACCTTGCGAGCGGCCGGGGAATTCGAAAAACAAAATTTCTCACATTTCTTCACATTAAGTTCACGTATGATTGCTATCATCAATCTTGAAATACAAAAGGAATCCTAACTCAAAACCATCACAGTAATACAGGGTTAGCGAGGCTAGTGACACCGAAACAAAGGTTTCTATATTTTCTCAAAAGCTGACGGGCTTGATCATCCGGGCGTCAAAGCAACCCGTCCAGCCATTCACGTCGGCATATAACTTCGACCACCGCAACCAAGTTTGCATCTCCGGTAGGCCACGAACAAGGTAGGTTCATATTTTTGAACTGACAAGGAACATAACACCTTGTACAAGGACAGAGCCGCAACGAAGACTATTTCTTCAATTCATCCTTCTTTTTGTTTCTCTGGGCATTCGTAACTGACATGTGAGAGGGGAGGGGTGTTACCAAACATACACGAGTCCCTAACCTTCCAAGTGGGCGTATCTGTCATCACAAAAGTAGCACACAGCGCGTCCAAACCTCGATTCTCGCTCTGAAGATCAAGGGAAACTCATCCAACTGCCCTCGTCCTTGGGCAAACCTTCCCGCACCTTCTGACCACTTTGACCACTTTCGAGAAAAAACCAGAGAAGTGTCACGACCTTTCGGTCGACTTCTCCATGAATCGAGAAACATCTGGATTTATAAACATGCATCTCACATCTTTGCCGTCGATCTTCGAAGCTTCTCCATCCAAGCACTCACGACGGAACTCCGCACGCGTCGCTCGACGATCGACCCAACGACACGGACTATGCCTCATTCGGAACTCAACACTTACATACATGTGTTCGATCATTTCGACACTTGTTACCGAAGAACAATCATCACTATTTTAAATTGCTCAAGTGTCCCAAGTTCTGAATCGTGCTTTGTCTCGCACCTACTTGTTCACCATGTTGTTGTGTGTGTGTGTGTTGTACATGGCTTACGGTGACCCCTCGGCTCATGTCGATTCACATGCAGATCCTTGACATGGCTATGTGTTGGGTTGTGTCAGTACCACAAGGTGACCTCTGGCCTCGTTGCACACTCACCTCACTGGCGCAGGTGACTAACTGGAGAGAGGCAACCCCTGCGAGCTGCTACGCCGTGGTGGCATGACTTCACAGCGAGTCTCACAGCCGGGCATCAGCCGGGCATCAAATCTCACGGGTCTCTGGCTGGCGTGCATTTGTGCACACACATTTGCGTCGGGTTCACACTCTGGCCTGTTCTTTGGCATGTCTTCCCTCCAGTGACCTAGTTGACAGGTTGCAACTTTTAGTGGGTAGTTTAGTTCAGTTCAGTGAACTTGGGAGAGAGCGTGCGAGATCGAGCTCGCTGCTCGCTCGCTCGCTCCCCCCCACCCGACGGCTACCACTTCGTTGCTTGTTACCCGTCGTGTGTTTTTGTTTCTCACTTCCTTACTTATAAACTTCCACGTTAACACCATCACTTGCTTGGTGTCTTCCTAGCATTACCCCAGCTGTTGCTTACTTGTCTAGCGCAGCAGCTTACACTATGGTGCCAGAAGGCTCGCAACCGGACAGGCGCCTAAAAGACTTTTTTCTGAGTTAGATTCATGCTATGGGACATCACAAGGTGTGTAGCCTATCAGGACAAAGCTCTTGTCGACGTGGCCGTTCTGGTTCAGACGGCTTGTTGTTTTGACGTGTGTGCAGGGAGTGATGCCCAAAACTGTGTTTCTACCACTATTTTGTCCTACTAGAAACTGTGCGCCCGCGTGCGCCGTGTGTGTGTGCATCCACTAGGTCTGAGACACTGTTCAGGCTGTCTAGGCCTCAATTGTTAGCTCTCTCTGCACATTGCTTGCAGCCAGACACGTTGATGTGCCGCCTAGTGAGACCCTTGTAGTTGATTTCTGCCCTACTGCCTAGCACCTGCTTGCACACACTCTGTTAGAGCAGCGAGGCATCCCTCGCTAGCTACGTAGTAGAGACACGGCTCCAGCACCGGTAGTGAGAGTCATTGCCGCCACTGGCGCTCCTAGGAGCTTCCGCGCTCCGTGAGAGCTGCACCGCCGCCGCAGAGTGAGCAACAGCACTAGGAGCCACTGTGGCAGCATGGGTGGTGTTGCCACCCAGCCGCAGTGGCTGTCCAGTCCGACGATCTTGGCGCGTCAGGTGCACGTATTGGCAGACCTGCAGGCGGAGAGCGACGAGACTGTGACGAGGCAGGTCGCTGAGCTGCAGGACATGGTCAGAGGCTTACCGTCCAACCAGCAGCATCAGTTCGCAGTCTTGAGCGAGGACCACCTCGCTCATGGCAGCCATGCTGAGGAGGTAGTCGAGACCCTCTCCGGCTCTGGAGATGACGGCGAGGAGGAGTTTCTGCGCACACACCTCTTGCGCTTGGAGGCACGCCGCAGAGCGCGTGAGGCACATGCTGCCCTCCAGGGCACAAGCTCCATCACCGACCTCAGCTTGGGCTCACCTCGCCGCCCTCTGAGCTTTGAGGAGCTGGCTTTGCGGGCTCGTCAAGCCAAGGGGTTTGCCACCGCTGCGCCCGGTCCCGCAGTGGCTTCGAATGTCGCCGTGTCTACAGTCAAGCCACCCAAGTGATTTGAGTCGGACCCACCAGTCTTCCGCACTGGTAACGACTACAAATCCTAGGAGCCGCGCTTCCGCATGTGGGCCATGAGTGAGGGGGTCCTTGCCTACTGCTTCACCCCCTACCAGGCATCTGACCCTGCCCAGACGCAGATGGCGGTCCGTGCCGCCTCCGGCCTGATGGAGGCCACTCCATACAACACCAATGACTTCAGCTACTTCCTTGGCGGCCCACAGACAGGCTTGAGAGTTGACCCTTGCGCGGCGTGGCCGCTGGCTGTCACCCTCTTCGAGGGTGCCACCTTGGCCCTGACATCACAGCGCCTTGCCGACTCCAACTCCCTCTGCCAGACTTCTCAGGAGTCCGCAGCTGACTAGTGGTGCCGGGCGATCCAGCTGCATGAGGAGCCGGGAGACGATACCCCTGCACAGTACTCAGTCCTCTAGATCATCCTCTACCACATCCACCCCGACTATGCATGCATCTTTAGTAACTTCAAGCAGACTTTGCTGCGCGATATGGGGAGCAACGAGAAACTGCTGCGCTAGGCCACTCTTCACTTCGTTGAGGTCGCCGGCATGGATGTATTGAACCGCGCCCACTGCAACACCGTCTCAGGTGCAGTTGCCGCCGTGTCCTCCCCGTCGCCTACAGCGACAGCGGCACTAGCTTAGGGGAAGAGGGGTCGCAGATCGTCTGCCGGTGGCAACAGGAGCGGTGCAACTAGCAACGACACCAACACGCACAACGTCAGCCGCAGCAGCAACGGAGGTACTAGTGGTAGCAACGCCGGCAGCAATGGCCTAGGGAGCACTAGGGATTGCCGACTCGTGTTCTTCAATGGGGTAGCGGTGGTGATCACCGCTACCCTGAGTGCACTCAGGGTAGCGGTGGTGATCACCGCTACCCTGAGTGCACTCGCCTGATAGGCCGCCCACTGGACTGGGCCAAGGTCGCGCAAGGGCTGTAGCAGGCGCACGAGGCGCGTGTACGCCAGACATCGGGCGCGATAGCCCGCTCGGGCGCCACAACCGAAGCTGTCCGAGAGCAGCCCGATGCCGCAGTGACCACCCCAACCGACCCTCGCGACTAGGAGCTAGCCGACTGGGACTGGACGATCACGGAGCCGCACCAGCTTCTTGTCCTACGCTCATCTCATTGAGGTGCGAGTCAGTTGACTGAGCCAGGGGATCCTACCGCCTCTGGACTGTCTGTCCTGTTGCGTGATGATGCCTGTGGTAGTCCCCTTGTATATTCGTGTGCACGTGATGGACCTGATGATGTGACTTGGTTGCATGCGTCCCATGTGCGCTCCGTCGTTCGCCTTGGCTCGTCGCTTGTCGAGCGCCCCGCTACCGCGCACTGTTACATCGCCAAGTGTCATGTGGCCCCTTGTACGCACGTCACAGATGCCACTTGGGTCATTGACTTTGGTGCCACCCATCACATGATGAGTGGTTGTGATGCCTTTGTCGTCCTGTATCCCGTTGGTGCCGTTCACTCTGTCCACACCACAGCAGGCCATGAGTTCCCTGTCCAGGGTGTTGGGGTTGTGTAGTTCACCGGACGAGCTGGTCCCGTATACATCTCTGATGTCCTCTTTGTTCCTGATCTTGAACTCAGCTTGCTGTCTATCCGTTCTTGCACCAAGATGGGCCTGGGTGTCACGCACACAGCTGCTGATGCTCGCATTTTTGTGCGCGACACCCAGGAGGCCGTTCTTAGTAGGATAGTCGTAGATGATCTTTACCACATCTGTGGGTCGCTTCCCAGTGCTCCCCCCTTGCCTCCTTCTCCCACTACGTGTGTCTTCGTCGCTGGGTCTCTGTCCCCTAAGCACCACCGCCTTCTGCATCGCCACCTCTATCATGTGCACCTTGGGACTGTCGACGGGCTGATTTGCACCCAGCGTGCTCTCGGTCTTGATGCGCCGTCCTTCAAGGGGTTGCCTACAACCGGCTTCCTGTTCCATGCTGAAGGCAAAACACACCGGTCCACCTACCCTGAGTCATTCTCCAGGGCTCGTCGCCCCTAGAGCTTGTTCACTTCGACCTCATGGGCCCGCTCCTTGTCGAGTTCGAGGAGGACCGTGGTCACTACATCCTGACACTGATTGACGACTTCACGTGCATGCACTGGGTTTACAATCTGCATCAGAAGAGCGACGCTGCCATCGCTGTCCGCGTCTGGCTGGTCATGGCTGAACGCCAGGCCGGTCATGAGCTCCAGATCTTTTGCTCTGACCACGACGACGAGTTCCTTGGTGACATGGCGTGCCACTTCATCGAGCAGGGTGTTTCCCACAACCTCTCAGCTCTTGCCACCCCCCAGCACAACGGTATCTCGGAGCGCTAGAACCGTACCATGGAGGATGCGGTCCGCGCCATGGGCGCGGACATCACCTTGCCGGAGGCCTTTGCCTTTGAGGGCGTGGCGTACATGACCTGGGTCTGGAACCGCATTCCTTACGGCCCCCTCTCACGCAACCACACACCCTACGAGCTCTGGTACGGCCATCGTGCCGATCTCCATGTGGCTCGTGTCTAGGCCTCCCTCGCCTGTGTATGGTTCACACAGGAGGAGCAAGGGAGCAAGCTCTCTCCGCGGGACTGCATCTGTGCCTTCATTGCCGTGGCCTTGAGGTGGAAGGCCTGGAGGTTCTGGGACGCTGAGGGGCGCTGCATCATGGAGTCTTGTGACGCTCTCTTCTTTGGGCATCTCACTTTCCGTGACCTCGCTCGCATCCACGCTCTTTGCACTGCTCATGAGTGCCACGACTCGTCGTGAGGGGGATAAGGCTGCACACCGAATCCGGTTTGTGAATCTGCAAGTTGGATTCGGATTCGCAGGTCGAATCCGCAACCTGGATCCGGATTCGTGGATCCGGATCCAAGATTTGCAAATCCGCTTGGATTCGCGAATATGTTGAATCCAGAGCAGGAGTTTTGCCTGTACTATTGTACAGGACAAACGCCAACTGCTCTGACGACTGATACATGCTCAATTGCCTCATGGATTTTTATAACGACTCGCGAGGGTGCAAAGCAGGCAAGTGTGGCTCCACGAACATATCAAAATCGTATGTGGCACACTGTCCATGTGCCACGTCATCTTCTATGGACCCTTTAACCTCACGTCAGTCCTATTGTGTATGCCTGAAGGGCTACGTGTCATAGTCATGTCCGACTCGCTGGATGCTAGACCTCGCTCAAATCGGCGCGAGCCTGACCATCGGACCAGCAGCCCGATTGTCAGGCTCACATCGTGCGAACGCGAATCAGGACACGGCAAAAAAAAAAAAAACTCGTCGACTTGACTTGTCGTGTCAGACGAAGTGGCGAAAGCGAGACAGGTCTCGCGTATGCGAGATCTGACTCAATTCAGTTCGCACGCATGTCCTGCGAGCGAGTTGTGAGCATCTTTGAGTTATGGATGCTCGCAACTTGCTCACAGAAAAAGCGAGCAAGATGCGACACGTGCATGTGCCAAGTCACCGACCTGGTACATGCACATTTCGCGGTCGTCAGCCCCCCCCCCCCAAACGGATCGCGACTGATATTTTTTGAACACTTGAACGAGCGAGACCCGCCGGCGAGCAGTCGGGCCTGAACTGAATACCTCGTTGTTTTCCTCTCCCCCCCCC
>SZWC01025148.1:4654-18622 GCA_023375785.1 Penium margaritaceum
TGGTGACTCGAGGTCCTTCATCTAGTAGGCAGCATGCAGCATGTCCTTGACCCGCTGGATGGCAGCTGCCTCTGGTGACGCGATGAGCAGGTCGTTGACGTAGACCAGGACGGCAACGAAGGGCTCGCATCGTGGACTGATAAACAGTGCACGATCGGTAGTGCTGCGAAGGAGGCAGCTGCTCAGAAGTGTGCGACTGATCTCATGGTTCCAACAGCGTGGTGACTGCTTGTGGCCGTAGAGGGCATTCCGCAGCTTCCAGACCTTGCCGGAGCCATCGTCAAAGCCTGGGGGTTACACCATGTAGAGCTCCTCGCCTTTCAATGAACCATGGAGAAAGGCGTTGCTCACATCCATCTGATGTAGCTCCCACCCGTACTCGGCATCCAGGCTAAACAATGCTCAACTAGTCGAGAAACGCATGACTGGGGCGAAGAATTGGTCATAGTCAACCCTAGGAACCTGAGTAAACCCCTTGGCCGTAAGACGGGCCTTGTACTTGTCCTGTGACCTGTCTAGCTTCCAGCTTTGCTGAAGGACCCACTTGGCGCCAATGGCCTTTTGGCCGGGGGGAAGGTCGTCAAGTTCGTAGACCTGATACTGCCAAATGGAAGCAAGCTCGTCACGGCATGCAGCCTCCTAGTGTGCGGCGTTGAGCAACGCCCGGGCCTCTCATAAGGGTGGTTGGGTCCACTAGTTGCTCTGTGGGGCAAACAATGAGGGTGTATGCGTCTTGTGCTCCAGGTGGAAACCATGTGAGTGCAGCCGCGACGACATGTCGGTACTTCTGATAGAGAAAGGCGTAGCCCAAAGTCGACCCCGGATGCAAGTCAATGACGAATGACAATGTGGCCAAGCCAAGTGCCTTGGTGCCAGGGTCCCCACTCACCACTATGGGAGTGGGTCTGCCAGGAGGCAAGGAACCTTGAGGGGTGACAAGGGGTCGTGGCACGAGAGGGCGAAAGGAGGCAGCTTGAGTGCTCACTGGTGGAGGCTCCCACCCAGACCACGTGTGTAGCGTGTCGACACGAACGGGGCAACCGGCCGTGAGGGGCTGACGGACACGGACGGGGCAGCCGGCTCTGAGGGGCTGGTAGACACGGACGGGGCAGCCGGTCCTGAGTGGCTGGCGGACACGGATGGGGTAGCGGGTCCTAGGGGGCTGGCGGACACAAACGGGGCAGCCGACACTGTAGAGGCAAAATGGTTCCAAGGATGGCAGAAAACTGGTCAGAGAGGGAGGCAATAGTTCTGGCCTCAATTAACGGGGAAGGAACACTTGATCAAGGCTCACAAGTAGTGGCATTTTATAGCCACTGATCTAAGCTTTCCAGAACACCAAAGCATGCCAGATTTGAAGCTTCCTAGCAGATTCTATGGCTTCTAGAGTGTCTATTGGTAGGCTGTCCTTTTTCCCACCTAGGTTGGCATCCCTTCCCTCCTCTAGAAGCTTCTGCCCCTTCCTAGATTCCTTCATCTTGCTTCTAGTAGGAGGGAAGGTGTCCAGAAGACCAAGACACCTCTAGATGCCTTGTAGGACAAGTCACCCCTTTTAGAAGGTGTGCCGCCTTCCTGGACCCTCACCTGGCCTTCTAGAAACTTGAAGAGGAACTCTAGAGGTTGAGCTAGCTTCCTGGCATCTATTTTCCACCTCCCTTGAGGCAGGGCAGAATTTCATCCTGTGAGACTTGAACCCAGGCCCCTGCCTCTAGAGGTGGACACCATTAACCACTAAGCCACTAAGGCTTGTCTTTTTGGTGTTCCTTTTTGGAGTCACTCCTGCCATGGTGAGGAGCATCACTCCAACAATCTCCCCCTTGCGCGTCACCCATGGCAGTTGTCCATGCTCAGCTTGCAACTCAAGAGGTTGGGAAAGCCCAAGCTCCATACAAGTAGCATCATGTGTGTCCTTGGGTTGCGCCTTTGTCATAGCATAAGCAAGCATGTGTTTTGTGCCGCAGTGCACAAGCACCACATCACCCTTTGCAACGAGGTCTCGTGCAAAGTGATGCCAGATCTCTATGTGCTTGGTCCTCCGGTGTAGCACAGGGTTCTTGGTCAGGCTGATGGCACTCATGTTGTCAACATTGAGTGCCGTTGGCTTCTTTTGCGGCACCCCAATCTCCTTGAGCAATCGCCGCAGCCATAGTGCCTCCTTTGCGGCTTCCGCGAGTACAATATACTCCGCCTCAATGCTGGATAGAGCCACACTGTCCTGCTTCCGGCTTGCCCAAGACACTGCTCCACCACCAAGCACAAAAACATAGCCTGATGTTGACTTGCGGTCATCAACGTCACCTGCCCAGTCAGCATCAGAGTAGCCAACCAACTCGAGGGAGTCAGTCCGGGCTCCCCTTCCAAACACAAGTCGCGAATGTGTCGTTGCCTTCAAGTAGCGGAGGATTCTCTTTACCGCTTGCCAATGTAGCGGCCCCGGATCAGCAACATAGCGGCTTACTTGTCCTTCAGCATAGGCAAGGTCAGGCCGCGTCGCCACCATGGCATACATTATGCTTCCAACTGCGGACTGGTAAGGTACTCCGGCCATCTCCGCCTTCTCGTCCTCCGTGCTCGGGCCCATGCTCGAGCTCAGCTCATACGTCGTTGTCATAGGTGTGTCGATGGGGTTGCACTCCTCCATGTTGTAGCGGCAGAGCACCTCCTGCACATATTTTTCTTGACCCATCTCCAGCGTGCGTGCTTTGCGGTTCCTCTTGATGGCGATGCCCAGGTAGTACTCAAGCTCGCCCATGTCTGTCATCTTGAACCGGCCGCCAAGCTATTGCTTCAGGCTCTTGAGCTCCCCCTCATCCGAAGACACAAGGATGAGGTCATCGACGTAGAGGACGACAATTTGTTGGAGTCCCGGCTGATTACGCACGTACACGCTGTGATCCGCCTCGCAGCGCTTGAAGCCAAGCTCACCCATGAAACTATCCATCTTGAGGTACCACATGAGCGGAGCTTGCTTCAGTCCATAGAGCACCTTGCGAAGCCGGCACACCTTCCCTTGCGACACATCCACCCCCTCCGGCACCTCCATGTAGACTTCCTTGTCCAGGTCGCCATTGAGGAACGCGGTTTTCACGTCCATTTGGTGGATTTCGTAGTCGCGTGCCGCTGCCACCGAGAGGATAGTACGGATGGAGGCAAACTTGGCAACTGGTGCAAAGGTCTCGTTCTAGTGCTCCCCTTTTCTCTGGGCATACCCTTTCGCCACCAGCCGCGCCTTGTACCGCTCCACCTTCCCCTCCTTTGTGAGCTTCTTCCGGAAGATCCACTTGGAGCCGATGATTTTCTTGCCCTCCGGCCTGTCAACCAGCTCCCAAGTAACGTTCTCCTTGTGGGAGGCAAGCTCAGATTTTATTGCTCCCTCCCACTCAGCCCCATCCTTCTGCTGCAGTGCCTCCTTTACAGATTGAGGCTCCTCTTGCGTGAAGAAGGCTTGTGCACACCCAGTCCAAATACCCTTGTCGGCATCATACCTTTTTGTCTTTCTTCGCACACTGTTGCTCGTGCGGGGCTCTTGAGGCGGTTGTTGTTGTTGCTTTCCCCTTTCGGCGCCATCCTCTCCAAGCGCCTGCTCCCCCTCTCTTGGAGACCTTGGAGACATCGGTCGACTCCCCGCCTCCACGTCCATCTCCGGTGCTTCGGATTCCTCATCCACACTGGCCGAAATAATATCTGCCGCTCGCCCATCCCTCGGACGATGCTCTCCGGTTGGTGGTGATGCGAGGACGTCACCCTCATTCACGTCCTCCGGCGTCTCCCCCTCAAGGAATGGCATCCACTCCCCCCTCTTGGAGAGACCTGCCTCCTTGTCTGTCCAACGGCTTTTCTCGTCGAACGTGACGTCGCGACTCCGCACAATCTGCTGCCTCCTTGGATCAAGGAGCCAGTACGCCTTGCTTCTGCTCTCATATCCAAGGAAAATACACCGGCGGGTATGCGGGTCTAGCTTGCTCCGTCCCTCACGTGCCTGCACCATTACATGTGCAACACAACCAAACATGCGGAGGTGACCCACCGCCGGCTTCCTCCCGCTCCACACCTCTTGTGGCGTCTACCACACCTTGCTCTCCTTGTCCTTCAATGGCTTGGTCGGCATGAGATTCATGATGTACGCTGCTGGCCTTGCCGCCTCCGCCCAATGCCGTTGTGTAAAGCCGGCGTCGCTCAACATGGATCGCATCATGTTAAGGATTGTGCGATTCGTTCTCTCTGCGACGCCATTCTGTTGTGGGGAGTGTGGAGTTGTTTCTGCCACTTAATCCCCTTGCTCTTCATCCACCCAAGGCACCCCGCATATTCACCGCCGTTGTCACTCCGGAACGCCTTCACCTTCAACTCTGTTTGCCGCTCCACATCTGCCACAAACTCCTGCATGCATGCAAGAACCTCACTCTTCCTTTTCATTGGGTAGAGATAGAGTTTCTGGCTGTGGTCATCGATGAAGGTGAGGAAGTAGCGAGCTCCGCCGATGGAGCTCTCAAGCGGTCCACACACATTTTTGTGTACCACGGCCAGTTCTGCCGATGCACACGTCCCCTTGGCGACAAACGGCTGCCGAGCTGATTTGCCAATGATGCATGGCTCACACACCGTCTCCTTGGTTCCATAAAGGCTGTTGATTTGGAGACCCCGCACCACTTCCCTCTTAGCCATCTCCTTCACTGTCGATAGAAAAATGTGGCAGAGTCGGCGGTGCCATAGGTCCAGGTCTCCTCCATCCTTCATTGCAAGATTGGTGGCGTTGGACCCCACCCGGCTGTTGAGGATTTTCGCGCATAGCAGGTACAAGTCGTCCTCCCTCTTGGCATGCGCAATCACCCCACCTTTTCCCTCCTTGCGGATGACGGCCTCCTTCTTTGTGAAGAGCACCTCAAGTCCCTTGTCGGTAAGGCGGCTGACGGAGAGCAGGTTTGCCCCAAAGTTGAGCATATGTAGCACATCGTAGATTGTGCTCGTGACAGGTTTGCCATCCACAATTGACTCAATGCGGACGTTACCCTCACCGGCGGCCACCTCTATTTTTTCATTGGCCACCGTCATGCGTCTCTCCGAGGCGTCGTAGGTGACAAATGCCGCCTTGTTGCATTGCGTGTGGCGGCCTGATCCAGAGTCAATGACGGCAACTCCCGGATCCTTCAAGTTGGTGGAGTTGTACGCCATAAGGGCGTGCTCATCTTTCTTCCCGCCCCGCTGCGACCGATATGTTTTCTTCTTGGGACAGTTGTGCGCGTAGTGGCCCTCCTTGCCGCAGTTGAAGTACTCCGCCTTCTTGTCACCCTTCTTGGTGCCCTATTTGGCACCCTTCCACTTGTTGCCTCGGCTTCCACTTTGAGGATGAACCGTATAAGCTGAACTTGATGCTACTGCACTCTCTCGACCGCCACGTCGCATCCACTCATTGCGCACGTATTCAGCAACCTTCGGGTACTTCAGCTCGTCGGAAGGCCGGCCACCAAGGAATGTGATCATGGGACTCCAACTGTCCGGCAAGGCCAGAAGGAGGATCATAGCTTGCAACTGAGAGTCGACCTCCCAACCCGTGGCCACGCACTCCGCTGCGAGCGACTCAATCTGCTGCATGATCTCCATGATGTTGTTGCCTTCATTGGCTCGGAGGGTGACGAGCCGTTTCAAGATGAAGAGCTGATTGGCAAGGTTGCTTGACTGGTAGATGGAGCATAGTTTTGACCATGCTTCTGCGGCCAGGGTGCATCCTTGGATGTGCCCAAGTTGTGGTGGGCATAACGCGGACACAAGGAGCGCCAATGCCTTTTTGTTGCGCTTCTTGTATGCCTCCTTCACCTCAACCGTTGCAGTCTCTGGCGGAGCAGTCTCATCACCTTTTACGAGCTCAAGCACTCCCTTGTTGTCGAGGAAGACCTCAAACTGCCACTTCCACAAGGCAAAGCCTGTCCCATCAGACTTAAGGACAGCACGGCTGCTCTCTTGCTCGTTGGTTACCATGCCTTGCTATTGGAAGCGGGAAATCAAGCTGGCTTTGAACCCCTTAGAGGCGTGGGCCCATAACCCTTTGTTGGCCTAAGGTGAGTGTGCACCCTGGAGGGTCCCTAGCAGTGGCTGGTTCACACCACCAACAGTTTTTGGAAAGACTGAAACTGTAAAGGCAAAATGGTTCCAAGGATGGCAGAAANCACACATTTTTGTGTACCACGGCCAGTTCTGCCGATGCACACGTCCCCTTGGCGACAAACGGCTGCCGAGCTGATTTGCCAATGATGCATGGCTCACACACCGTCTCCTTGGTTCCATAAAGGCTGTTGATTTGGAGACCCCGCACCACTTCCCTCTTAGCCATCTCCTTCACTGTCGATACAAAAATGTGGCAGAGTCGGCGGTGCCATAGGTCCAGGTCTCCTCCATCCTTCATTGCAAGATTGGTGGCGTTGGACCCCACCCGGCTGTTGAGGATTTTCGCGCATAGCAGGTACAAGTCGTCCTCCCTCTTGGCATGCGCAATCACCCCACCTTTTCCCTCCTTGCGGATGACGGCCTCCTTCTTTGTGAAGAGCACCTCAAGTCCCTTGTCGGTAAGGCGGCTGACGGAGAGCAGGTTTGCCCCAAAGTTGAGCATATGTAGCACATCGTAGATTGTGCTCGTGACAGGTTTGCCATCCACAATTGACTCAATGCGGACGTTACCCTCACCGGCGGCCACCTCTATTTTTTCATTGGCCACCGTCATGCGTCTCTCCGAGGCGNGCTTCTTGTATGCCTCCTTCACCTCAACCGTTGCAGTCTCTGGCGGAGCAGTCTCATCACCTTTTACGAGCTCAAGCACTCCCTTGTTGTCGAGGAAGACCTCAAACTGCCACTTCCACAAGGCAAAGCCTGTCCCATCAGACTTAAGGACAGCACGGCTGCTCTCTTGCTCGTTGGTTACCATGCCTTGCTATTGGAAGCGGGAAATCAAGCTGGCTTTGAACCCCTTAGAGGCGTGGGCCCATAACCCTTTGTTGGCCTAAGGTGAGTGTGCACCCTGGAGGGTCCCTAGCAGTGGCTGGTTCACACCACCAACAGTTTTTGGAAAGACTGAAACTGTAAAGGCAAAATGGTTCCAAGGATGGCAGAAACCTGGTCAGAGAGTGAGGCAATAGTTTTGGCCTCAATTGACAGGGAATGAACACTTGATCAAGGCTCACAAGTAGTGGCATTTTAAAGCCACTGATCTAAGCTTTCCAGAACACCAAAGCATGCCAGATTTGAAGCTTCTTAGCAGATTCTATGGCTACTAGAGTGTCCATTGGTAGGCTGTCCTTTTTCCCACCTAGGTTGGCATCCCTTCCCTCCTCTAGAAGCTTCTACCCCTTCCTAGATTCCTCAGCTTGCTTCTAGTAGGAGGGAAGGTGTCCAGAAGACCAAGACACCTCTAGATGCCTTGAAGGACAAGTCACCCCTTCTAGAAGGTGTGCCACCTTCCCGGACCCTCACCTGGCCTTCTAGAAACTTAAAGAGGAACTCTAGAGGTTGAGCTAGCTTCCTGGCATCTATTTTCCACCTCCCTTGAGGCAGGGCAGAATTTCATCTTGTGTGACGTGAACCAGGGCCCCTGCCTCTAGAGGTGGACACCATAAACCACTAAGCCACTAAGGCTTGTCTTTTTGGTGTTCCTTTTTGGAGTCACTCCTGCCATGGTGAGGAGCATCACTCCAACAGATCCAGCCATCCTACGTGAAGCTCGGGCGTCTCCCGAGGCCGCTCATTGGGAAGGTGCTTGTGCCGACGAGCTAGCTGCCACTCGGCAACATCACGTCTATGAGCTCATTGACCTTCCCCCAGGCCGCAAGGCCATCGGCCCCAAGTGGGTTCTCCGGCAGAAGTGGAAGCCTGACAAGTCTCTTGATAAGTACAAGGCCCGTCTCACAGCCAAGGGGTTTCCTCAGGTCCCTGGGGTTGACTATGACCAGATCTTTGCCTCTGTCGGTAGATTCTCCACCAGCCGGGCGTTGTTCAGCCTAGTTGTCCAGCATGGGTGGGAACTGCATCAGATGGATGTGAGCAACGCCTTTCTCCATGGCTCACTGAACGGTGAGGAGCTCCACATGGTGGAGCCTCCAGGCTTTGACGACGGCTCTGACAAGGTCTAGAAGCTGTGGAAAGCCTTCTATTTCTTGAAGCAGTCACCGCGCCGCTAGAACTAGGAGATGAGTCGTATGTTTCTTAGCGGCAGCCTCTTTTGCAGCTCTGCCTATCCTACGCTGTTCATTAGCCCGCGAGGTCAGACACTCGTCGCTGTCTATGTCTATGTCGACGACCTGCTCATTGCATCATTGGATGCAGCTGCCATCCAGCGGGTCAAGGACCTCCTGCACGCTGCCTACCAGATGAAGGATCTCGGGCCAGCGCGAGTCTTTCTGGGCATGGAGCTTGAGCATGATCACTCCGCGACCATATTGCATGTCCATCAGGCTGCCTACGTCCATACCCTGTCCGGGTACTCTGCGCAGGACCTGCCCCTCGTGCCGAGAGCATCCTCACCCATGTCACCCGACGGCCAAGCGATGCTCAAGAGCTCTGATCTACCCGTGGTGGGGGAGCCGGTAGATGTGACTGCTTATTTGCGCATCATCGGGTCACTGATGTTCCTGGCAACGACGACGCATCCAGACATCGCGTTCGCCGTCAACCTCCTGGCCCAATTCTCTCAGGAACCGCGTCACCTCCATTTTGAGGCCGCAATCCGAGTACTGTGCTATGTCGTTTAGACTCCACGGCGAGGTCTCATGTTTCACCAACAGCCGTGCGTTGTCACGGTGAGCTACACCAACAGTGACTGGGCCGGCTGTCCAGACGGTAAGAGCCGCAAAGGCTGGGTCTTTCTGGTTGGCGGCACGATGATGTCTTGGCACAGTGGCAAGCAGGGGTGCATTTCACGTAGCACCGCTGAGGCTGAATACGTAGGCCTTGGTTCCGGCGCGTGTGAGAGCGTGTGGCTGCGTCGTCTGTTGTCTGAGTTGCGTTAGCCTGTCGCATCCATCACGTTGCATTGTGACAATGAGAGTACCATTGCCATCACCGACAATGACGACGTACATCACACACGCACAAAGCACATCAATGTTGAGTATCACTATGTGCATTCGTTGTTGCATGACAGCAGCATCAACATTGTGTGGGTTAAGACAGCACGACGGTTGGCTGACTTCTTGACCAAGGCATTAAAGCACGACTCATTCAAGAAGACTGTGAGTTCAGTCGGCGTGCGTCCGTGAGTTTCACTCTTTGTCCTCGCCTGTGTCTCTATGTGCCCTGGAGGAGTTTTGTCTGCTGCATGTGACACTGCCCGCCTATGTGCACTGCGCCTGTGAGTCATGGGTGAGTGTTGGTTTTTTCCATGTCTCTCATTGTGCTCTGTTGTGTCCTCCCAGCTTGTGTACATTGGCGTGCAGATGACTGACGGCGAGACTTGACGCCGCTGGAGCATCGTCCGATGGAGCCGACGCACGCTGAGGCCTACTCGCAGTTCGTTGGAGCCTCCTCCCCGCGTCAACGTGCTCAGCTCTATTGGCAGGCCTCCTCGGCGGTCGAGCCGCCGGCGGTCAATGCCACCGCAAAAGCAGTCTACATGCTTGCAGTGCTGGACCTGACTGTGCTGTTGCGTTTACACAGTCATGTTCTGCTTGTGGTCCATGTTTCACGTTGCGTGGCACTGTCTAGCTCAGTGGACTAGCGTAGGCACTGCCTGAGTTTGGGTAGTCATAACTCGTCTCTACTGTTTTTCTAGCTGTTTCTGACCTCACGGCTTTGTTCGGAGCGTCCGTATTATGGTATGGTCCAGTTTTCAGGCAAAACGGACGACGCCCGGGTTTTGGGCTGTGGACCGTGTGGCAAGCCTCACCGAGAAAACCTGCTAGCCTGAATATACAGCTATTTTCTGATTGGATGGTGAACTGAGTAACAAGCTCTACAGAGCTTGGGGGGGGGGGGGCTAGCTCTTGGAGGAGTCTCCCATTGTGTCTCATTCTTGATTCCTAATCAGTCATTCTCAGTTTTCAGCTGCTTTCTGGCGCTAACACTGGCGCGCGCGTTTCTGAGTAACAAACCCAGAGCCTCTAGACTTGGACTCAAGAGCAGCAGACTAAGGGGGCAACTGACTTGAGCAACGAGCATGGAAGCCCGCACGCTGCATCAACAACACTGCTGCCCCAACCTGCTGCCTAGGTATTCGAGCTGCCCACTAGAAGGTGTAGTCAAAGGTGTTCAGGGACAATCAAAAGACCTACCTTGTGTCGAGTTTATCAACCACTACAGTTTTGGTGCGTATGATTTCCTCTCGTGCCGCTGATGCTGTTGGTGTTGTGTCAGTACCACACGGTGACCTCTGGCCTCGTTGCAACCTCACCTCACTGATGCAGGTGACTAACTGGAGAGAGAGAGAGAGACAACCCCTGCTGGCTTCTACGTTGTGGTGGCATGATTACACGACGAGCCTCACAACCAGGCATCTCCACAAGTCTCACGTGCCTCTGATTGGCGTGCATGTGTGCACGCACATTTACATTGGGTTCATACGCTAGCCTGTTCTGTGGAAGGTTTTCTCTCCAATGACCTAGTTGACAGGTTGCAACTTTGTAGTGGGTAGTTCGGTCCTGTTCACCGAACTTGGATTTTGGCGAGCGAGATCGAGCTCGTTGCTCGCTCGCTCGCCTCCTCCCTCCTGACGGCTATCACCTCGTTGTGTTTGTGACGTCGTTTTGTGTTCCGTTGATTCAAACTCCCACGCAAACTGCCCATGGCTTCTGCCCTCCGTTGCTTGGTGTCTTCCTTGCAATAGCCCAGCTACTGCTTGCTTGTCTAGCACAGCAACCTACTAGTATCAGAGCAGCATGAAAGTATGACGACGCATTGAAGCGACGGCCCTCGATTCTGAGGTGCGGCGCCCTCTTGCCGCCGCACCCCAGCCATCTCGCCTCTGCACTCTCACCTCGCTCCGGCACGCTGCCCAGGCCTCACCTGCACTAGGAAGGGTCCTCGCATCTGCGGAGGACCCCACTGCGAACCCTAGGTGGACCGCCGTACGTGGCGGATTGCCACCCATGCGAGAGGGGAGGGGGGGGGCTGCCGTCCTCGACGGATCGCCACCGACTTGCTTGGCGGAGTGTCACCCACGGGCTGCACCTCTGCAGCCCAGATCCTCTACACCTCTGCACCTCTGCCGTAGTCCAGATCCACCCTAACCCACGGCCTGAGCAGCAGCAAAAACCATTGCAGCAGTTGCCCTCTCTCTGCCGTACCACAGTCCTCCGCGCAGCAACAGCAACAGCAGTAGCATTGTAGCAACAGGACGCACGCTGCCGTGCCACAGGCTTTTGTGCAGCAGCAGCACCATCGGCGCCTTGTGGCAGCAGCAGCAAGCAGCATTGCAGCAGCAGAACTCCCACTGTCGTGCCACAGTCCTTCACGCAACAGCAGCAGCAACGCCAGCGACTGATCACAGCAGCCGCCAGCGACTACCGCGATCAGCCCTGTAGGTGCACCACCACGCACGCTGCAGCGGTGGTGGCGGCTGCCCAGCAGCACCCTCTCTACAACAGTGTTGGAAGCTACCGCGCATGCACCACCGCGGTGGTGCATGCCAAACTGGCTCCCTCAGACGTGCCGGGTGCGGCATCACACGGCGAGCACCATGAGGAACGACTGGCGCGTCAGCCCCCGCCTTCGCCGCTGGCTACGCGACAAAGCTAGGTAAGCCCTCCCTCCCTTGGTGCCTCTGGGGGGATTGAGCAGCCGCACAACACCGCTGCTGCGTCGCCGCACTCAACTTGGCGTCAGGACGTGGTAGAGCTCGCTCGCACCTTCACACGTACCGCGTCCGCCGTGATAGACACGACAGCTGCAAATGCTGCCACCTTTGCCGCCGCAGCTAGAGCAGCACGCGCCCCTGCATCAACGTCAGCTGAACGCGCAGCTGAGTCCTACACTGAGGCGGCCGTCGTAGCTGGACCATTGGCTGCGGTAGCTGCAGACATTGGGACACAACTAGCGGCAGCCGCATCGGTTGTTGCTTCTACAACAGCGTCTGCAGCCTCTGCCGTATCCACTACAGTTGCGGCCATTCGCACTTCCACGGTCGTCGCTATTACAGCATTCGCATCTGCACCCTCTGACATCACCACACTTGTCACAGCGGCCGTCATTGCAGCGGCGATCCTTCCCAACGTTGGCACCGCTTTCACCATAGGCTGCCTGGCACCGATTCTGCCGGTTGCGTCATGCATCTCTATGCTCTCCGCTGTCGCTGGTTCCATTGTCCCGCCTATCCTTGCTCTTTTGCGCAGCCCCTCACACGCCTCGTGAGGTCCCCTGGTCTGCATCTCCCTTTTCCTGCCCTCTGTCTCTTTTCTCTGTGGTGGCTTGTCTGTATGACTTGGATCGGGCTGTCTTGCAGCACCATCCACTGTGCCTAAGGCATTCCCAGTTTTCCCACGCCCACTGGGGTGGGGAAAACTCTGCCAAACTTTTCTCGGCAGGGCCCATTAGTCGTTACCATGCCTGGTGACGACGAGGTGGTCATAGCAAACCTTCAGCGCCAGCTGGGCCTCGCTCGTGACACTCAGCGTGAAGCTGAAAAGCATCTCAAAGTCTCCAATGACAATCGCGTCGCCTTCGCAGATGAGGTGGCTGTGCTTGTGCTCAAGCGGCTGCCTGCTGTCTCTGTCCTGCCAGCTGGCTCCTCTGCTGGCACCGGTGCCGGTGTCTCTTCCACCCTACCTGGTGCTGCCGCAAACCCCGCTGTCACCCCATCTACTGTCCCTCCTGCCGTAGTCTCCCGCCAGCATGACTTCTTCTCCCAGCCTCCTGTCCTTTCTACCGGAATTGCCTTCTCTTCCTGGGAGACCCGGTTTAGTGCATGGGCTTAGGGAGAACGTCTATGGGAATACTATTTCCCTCCCACACCTTCCTTCACCCCTATCGCTGACGAGTCTGCTCGCGCTGTCCGTGCCCACATTGCTGCTTCCCCTGAGACA
The DNA here is from genome assembly GCA_023375785.1 of Penium margaritaceum. NCBI lineage: Eukaryota > Viridiplantae > Streptophyta > Zygnematophyceae > Desmidiales > Peniaceae > Penium > Penium margaritaceum. The sequence continues at coordinate 17,653 of SZWC01025148.1, forward strand.
CTCGTCGACGATGTTGGCACTTATAATGTTGACCCCGCTGTTCAGCGTCTGGCTGACCCAGTTGGTGCATACACCATGCTTCGTCCGCGCACGACAGTCACAGGTCAGGCAGCTCAAAGTGCTCTCATCGTTCAGTTCAACACGCTCTTAATGCGTGCGGACGAGTCGGCCGACGTCTATTGGGCACGCGACCTCAAGCTGCTTTGCAGGCTTGGTGAGGCTGCGCCAGGTCAGCTCTCAGCTGTGCACACCATGGTCAGCGGGTTGATCTCCGCGCTGTCTGACCTCCTCCGTGATGTCAAGGCAGACGAGCTGCAGTGCCTTGCCTCCCAGCTTGTTCCACCCAAGTCCCCTCCAAGCGTTGGTGCCCTCTAGGACTTTGTCGTTGAAAGGCTTGTAGCCTGGTGGACGAGCCTCCAAAACAAGCGCCTTCATGGCACTGCAGTCGCAGGGGGTGGCCGCCGTCTCCACTGCCACCTCCTCCTCTTCTTCCTCTCCTCTTCTTCCTCCGCTACTACATCGGCCTCGTCTCCATCCTCTTCTACTTCCTCTTCTACCTCTACGGCCACGGCCCTTGCCTCCTAGGGCCATGGACGCGGACACGGTCATGGGCAAGGCAAGGGGAAGGGAAAATCTGCTGCGCCGCCTCGTGTTCCTGGTGAGGTGGTGTGCTGGAACTGTGGCTCCTCTGAGCATTCCGCCCGCAAGTGCCCTACACCCCCTGACGAGGTCCGACTCGCACGCGCCATGCGTGCTCATTGGGCGCGCACCAGCGGGTCCTCCTCTTCTCCTTCCAGCTCTACTTTGGCTGCCAGCTCCTCCCCAGCTCAGGCTTACTCCACCGCCGGTGTCGTCGGCGTACATCCGCCCGTCCTCTATCCTTGGGGCTGGCCGCCGCCCTATGGCGCGCCCGCCTTTGCGGGCCCATCCTCCTCGGCCTACGTCCCTCCTCCGTGGTTTGCCCCTCCCT
>SZWC01025149.1:2282-12282 GCA_023375785.1 Penium margaritaceum
AGAGAGAGAGAGAGAGAGAGAGATAGAGAGAGAGAGAGAGAGAGATGGATAAAGAGGGGAGAGATATTGAAAAGTTTTCTTATCTCATACTGAAAAACAAGAGAATGAAGAAGATATGTGTCTTTCCCACCTTTGAAGATATCTGCCATTTTTTAAACTTTGTTTACTGTTCGAGATTATATTTGTTTCTCTTCAGGTTATGTTGGCCTATTTAGGGTCAACATATAGACATACAAATGCATCTTTTAGTGATTCTGTGTTACATGAAGATAACATGAAATAAAAGTTCTATGAGGTCCTTTCTTGCTCTTGCTTTCTTTACCATCTCATTCTATAATGTAATATGTAGTGGTCATTGGATCATCTCTTGAATAATCTTTTCATGTCATACTTGACTGTCGACTATATGGAGATCATGGGCTACCAATTGATTTTTCCATTTTTTCCTAAACAAGGAAAAGGATCTATCCATACCACCTGTGTATTGGGGAAGTTTATGTTCAAAGTGCACTGGAAATGAGTGCACAAATGAACGTATTACAATTCTAGTTTTTAATTCATATGAAGCAAAACAGATATGAAAACAGGTAACATTTCGTCTTTTACACAATTCACACAAAAAAATTGTGAAATTGAGAATTGCAATTGAGAAATGAGAGATATAGACATAAAGCCTACATCATGTGAACGTTTAAACCTGTACTACATTGTTGTGTGGGGTTCTTGAGTTGTTAATGACCACATTGTAGTTTGTAATGTAGGAACTAGAAAATGGGAGACTATAAGTAACCATTTTGCATTGAATAAAGTGTCTTTTGGAATTCAAAAGAAGAGATGTTGATGAAGTTGATTAGCAAATACAAATTCAATCGATGATGAGAGATGTTTGGATTCCTTGCGAGTATCAGTCAATTCAAGCAACTGGATTGTAATAGTAAAAAAAAAGATGAAGTCAAAAAATAATCTTGACATTCAATAAAGCAAATTTCCAGCAATATCGTCAATGTGTAGTAGAAACATATACTTCATTAGATATAGACTACGTGGAATCAATGTTGTTGAAGTAGAATATGTCTCACAATATATTAAACATCAAACATGAGTGGGCATGGGACCATCTTTAATAGATTTATTTTATGTATGAAAAAGTACGTTGTTTGAATTGGAAGGTTTTAACTTCACGCAACAAAAGGTCTTCAACACATTACATTTTTTTATAGCGATCTTCTCTTACCAAGGTAAAACATTGAACGAGTTAAGTTTTTTCTCAAATCCCTCCTCGTTTATGTTTGGAATCTTTCAAAGTCAATGTAACACACAGAGTTTACATCATTAGCATCAAAATTTCATTTGGCTCAGCAATAATCTTCAAATTAATCATTCTCCCACTCAATGTGACACAATTGCACTTTGCCACTCATTTTGCATGCACTCACCATATGCACTACACCCATACACCGGTAGGGATCACTAGACCAGCAGACGAGAACTCAAGCAACGTATCTCATTTGGTACGTCACATGTGGACAACTATGTTGTGGATAAGGCACAAGGACGGTTATCTGTAATAAATGGTTGTATTTAAAACGTGTACGGCTTTAGAGTATGAACAAACAGTTTAGACTACAAGTGTGAGAAAGTGGTTAAGGATTGAAGATGAAACACTTAATACATTTTTTATCAAAGGCTACATTCCTCGCAAAAAAACATGTTTTGCATGAAAGAAGTTTCAAGATACTTTATTCATAAAATATTTCTTTTAAGTTCAAAAAAATATTCCAAACACATATGACTAGCCCACATGAACCTAACTACCAATCCAATTAGAAACATGGAGATGCATTTCTAATTCAATTGTGTTTGAAAAACAGGGATGATTCCAAATTGATTCCACTTCTAGTTTTAATCCATATGACATGAAGAAATTTTCCATATTAACAAATCAAACACACAATCATCTTGTGCGATAAATGGATACCATAATGAAATTAGAATCCACCTTTTCAACATGAGGTTTTTTACTACATCATCTTCGTTCTTGGAAAGTATGCCACACGGTTTTCTTCATTTACTTTTAATGCTGATAGATTAAAACTTCACGAATGGAAATCTTCCTCCATGCACGAAGGGAAATCTAAACAATGTTAAGATATGATCATGTAGGAAATGAGGGAGAATATGCATAGATGTATAAAGGTACACATTGGTGTGAGAGAAAGAGAGAGCTATAGAGATGGATGGAGAGAGAGAGAGAGAGAGAGAGAGAAAGAGAGAGAGAAGAATGAAAGAATGAGTGAGTGAGTGAGTGAGATAGAGAGAGAGAGAGAGAGAGAGAGAGAGAGATAGAGAGAGAGAGATTGAGATAGAGAGAGGGAGAGTGAGTGAGTGAGAGAACGTAAGTGTGAACCATTCAAATGCAGTTGTTGTTTTAACAAGGTTTTAGTACATTGTGTGAGAGTGTACTTGAAGATTGCACCAGATGTAAAGTGCATGTTTTGCCCATCATTGAACATATATGAAAGAGAGATACAACAAAGAGCTCAAAAGGAAGAGGGACAGACATGAATGTGCAAAATTTCAATGCTGGGTTGTACTCCTTGTTTTATATGTTATAATGATGCAGGAGCACCACCAAAACGCAATAGAAAATAACGGCGTGAAGTATTTACTATTGCTTGAGTGTGCAAACAAGAGGGGTCTATGTAGTGGTTTGAATGGCCGCCAAATTGTTTAGCATCTAGAAAACATATGTGCAATATCTTGCGCTGTGTAACATGTTTAAACACAAATGGTAACACCATTTTATCAGATTACCATCATGTTGAAATAGATTCCCTAGGACAAATGTAACCTTTGACAGATGACGTACTCCGTGTCTTTGTTCACTTGAACGGTAGGTAGAGAAGGGAAATCTATGCAAAAACACTTCTCTCCGCGGTCTTGGTATTGCTTGATTGTGCTGACATGGAACACCGGATGCACTTGAATAATGTGAGGGAATTTGATTCATGCAACCACACGGGTTTGCACGTGCTGGATCTCAAACGGTCTTAACAATTGTGGTTTGAGCTTTAAACCATCAGATTTGCAGAGCTTGCTGTTTGTCAAGTTAATGGCTACGTTGTCGCAAGCAATGAAGGTGTTGTTGCTACAATGTCGGTTGGCTGTTTGCTTCATTACTAATTGTGTCTCCACGATGGTTTGTTTCCTCTCCGATAGTGCTGAAGTCCCGGCGCTGAACATTGACCGCGAGAACATTGACGAGGCTTTCTAATCCATGTGGTGTGGCGGAAAGTTTACCATACACCACTTAAATGGGGTTTTCCCTTTTACAGTGGAGAGTGTCAAATCATATGCCATTTGGGCTTTCAGAAGTTTTTGTGCCCAATCCTTCCCACGAGTTTTGCATAATGTCCAGAGCCGTCGTTTGAGTGTTTGATTTGTTTGCTCGGTTGGACCTCAAATTGAGGATGGAACGCCATGGAAAGTTGAATTATGCTGCCATAGCGAGTCATTAGTTCACGTAAAAAATGACTAGTGAATTGACCGTCTCTGTCACTTCTGGTTGTTCTTGGTACAAATTATATCCACACAATGTAGTTTAGAAATAGTCATGATGTTTCCTTCGTGGTGAAGGTGGTCATTGTTGGGATGAAGTGGGAAATTTTAGAAAAGTTGTTGATGACCACGAGAATGGCGTCATATCCCTCGAGTATGACTTGTAGTCAGGAACAAATTCCATGGAGATCATAACACAAAGCTCTTTTACAAGTTTGGGTAGCCTCATGCAACGAGATTTGTGTGGCTAACATGTGTTGTTTTTTATACAGAAGATGGCCACATCGGATTGCATCTTGCCCCACTTATAGATTTTTGCCAGATTCTTCAATGTCTTGTCCTCTCCAAGTTATCCACCTGGTTTGTTCTTGTGGCATTCTTTGAGCAACATATGCCAAAGTTCGTCTATAAATTGATCGACCACATGGTCAATGAAGCGTCGTTGCCAATAGGGTGCGTGGAACCATTATTTAGTTTCATCATATCCGCCGTGCTAGTCGGAGCCTCGTGTGCACAATCTCTTGAGGTTTGGGTTTCACTTTAGTTGTATGGTTGCCACGTCTGTCATTCCACTTGTCAGTGGCTAAGTGCATCTGTCGGATTGGCTTTTTCTGGCTGGTACTTGATTATGCAGTCAAACCTGAACTTAAGGTATTCCATCAATCGGGTTTAACATCGGCAGAGATTTGGCTACATCTTCAAATACTTCAAAGCGTGGTGTTCGCTTCGCACTTTGCATCAGCAACACTGTAGGTAACATTGCCACTTCTTGAACGCGTGCAAGAGTTTTAGAATCTCCTTTTTTTTGTGGACCACGTAGTTGATTTGTAGTCCTCGTAGATTTTGAGACATGTAGGCCAAGAGTCAATGCCCGTTGCTGTGGTCTTCCAGCAGAATCACGCTAATGGCTCAATCTAATGCATCCGTTACCAGGACATAGTCAGCCATTGGATCAGCGAATCATAAGGCTAACACTACGGTTAGAGTTTTTGTAAAGCGGTGAACGCTTCTTGTTTGCTATCTCCACACCACCACTCATTTTGTGTTTGAGTGAGGTTGGAAGGAAGCGCTAATACTCGAGCGTACTCCCATATGAATCACAAATAAAATTTGTAGAATGCGGTAAAAAACAAGATTTCTCAAACATTGGTCGATGTTGGCCGATCAACGACTGCTGCCACTTCTCTCAGATCCATGGTGATCTTTCCGCCGTTGATGACGTGGCCCAAAACTCAATCAAATGACGACCAAAGTGGCATTTTGAGAATTTTTTTCAAAAAACGTACCTCTTTGTAAAGTTTTGAGAACTTTTATAAGATGTCCATCGTGCTCCTCTAAGGTACGTTTGTAGGCTGTAATGTTGCCGAGGTATACCAAGACAAAATCGTCAAGGCACGGATGGAAATTGTTGTTCATTGCCGCCATAGATGTTGCCGGAGCATTTGTGATTCCAAACGGCATGACCGTGAACTTGAAGTGTCCTTAGCGAGTTTAGAATGCCGTATTTTTTATGTTTGCAGCTGCCATGTGTATTTGGTGATATCTATTACGTAAGTCCATTTGGATGAAAATCGTGGCCCCATGGAGTTGGTCCAAAGAGTTTGTGAGGTCAAGGAAGAGGTTAACGGTTCTTGGTGGTAGCGTCATTTAACACGTGATAATCCATGCACATCTACATCTTGCTAGTTTTCTTTTTCACAAATGGTATAGTTGCATTGTATGGTAACGTGAACGGGCAGATGAACCCTTGATCGAGGATCTTTCAGCTCGGTCAGCTCATGATCACTCATCCGATATCCCCCTTGATTGATACAATGATTTCTTGGCTGTAGTTTTACACGATGGTTGTTGTCTTGCTAAGGTTGTTAATTTTTCAGGACTTTGTTTGTGAAGACGTTTGGGAATCCCTGGATAAGGGGTTAAAACTCTTTGGGTACCATCGCACACTTTATACGGGCCGATGAGGCTGAGGAGGCCAACGATGAGTCAGTTTCTACCACTTCCACGTCTCCCATTGGCAGGAGATGTACGATCCACGGATGATGTTCCTTGTCATAGACTGTGGTTGGCCTCGTTGAGAGGTATTGGCTACTACGGTTGTCGCTTTTTGGCATTTGCGACTTTTTTTACTCCTACCTCTATTGCTTCCGCTATCAATTTTTTTCGCGCTTGTGGAAGTTGACGTTTTGCGCCATCATCCTCCATGTACCCATCGCCTCTGTTCCTATCATCTTGCAAATTCTGCCGGTGCAAGAAATCTTGCCTGAGGCTTTTTTTTGGATTGCTCATAGGAAAAAACCTCCTGACTGTTATATCCCAAAGATCTCCCACCTGTAGTCGTATCGGTTCTTTAGCTCACCTTAACTTAAGTCCCCTGTCCATTATTTTTCCTCTAAACACCCTTGGTTTGGTCAATAAACCCATCGTACGGACCATGTCGTTGGTTACAAAGTTGTGTGAAGCTCCTCCATCCAATCGTGCTGGAACCGTTATGCAACTTATGCATCCTTGAGGCTGAACTCTCAGTAATATCATTGGTTAGTCGTTGTTGCACCCCTCGTCAAACTTTGCGATCTCATAAACCCTATGTGGTGATGTGGGCCGTTCAGATGGTTGATTGTTCGGCGTAGATCGGTCCTCGCAGACAAGAGTTGCGATTTTCACTCCTGCCATTTACTATTTTTTTACTCGAGTTACTACAAATTCCACAACGTTTTGGCCTACTGCTTGCTCTTTTAACTACGAGCAATATGCCCATTTTTTGCAATTGTTTAGGGTTTACGGGCTGCTCTGGGCAAGAGTGTCAACTTCCATCAAAGTCAAGGAGTCCGTCAACTGATGTTTTATATTTCCACAATGATTGTGGTTACGAGGTTGCCTGTTGTAGGATTTGCGTATCCGAGCGTTGTAATCGGCAATGTGTTCATTTTTTGCCGCTGCAATCATTTTTGACAAGGTGTTGTACGACATAATACATAAAGCTTTTCATCAATGATACGTTGGAGGATGACCATATCATGGAGAGTGTGTAATTCTATTAAACCCTTGCAAAGAGTTTGAGGTGGACATGATGTGAACGTCAAAGATAGTGATGGACCAACACTTGAATAATGGAAAAGGTATTTCATGAAAATCTGTTGGTGTTGAAATTTCCAGTCATGAAAAATAGAAAAACGTTTGTAATGTCATGAGTGAACAATGAATTGAACATTTATCAAGGCAACAAGGTCCCACCATTGGATATGTTCAAGGTCAACCACTTTTTTGAGTGGATTACGTGTGCTCATTTGATGAATTGTTTTTCATGGTTGGGTGGTGTGTGCTTGCCCATGTTCCTATAATCATGGTTGTCGAAGGAGACTGTTCAATTTATGGCAGTCCGAATAAGGCACGTGATTCTAATGATAGTTCAGGAAGTAAGGCAGTTGAGGACTGGGAATTTGGGGACAATAACAATGATATGGGTTATGAGGGCAAGGAAGAATGATTAGATGAGTAATTCGATGATGAGCAAGGGGGTGAAGGTGAAAAAGGAGGAGATGGGGAATATGATGATTTAGAGGAGATGTACATGGAAGGTTGCAAGAGTGCAGCTTTTCCAAGGATTGTGGTTGATATGATTGCTCTATTAAATGTGCCCAACTTAGCTTTCATTGAAGAAAGTTTTGCCTTGTACTCATGAAATTACTACGTTTGCATCATACTCTCATTATTTAACGTAAGAAATGTTTTTAAATGTTGTGTAACTGATTTTACTAAAAGCTTTCGGTGTTGAGGACTTGATTGGGATTACGTGGCTGGTTTTTTTTCCAAATGATCTTCATCCACCATGATAGCATCATTGTTGTGATATGAAATGTGGTGTTCTAATATGGATGTAATTATGGTGTTCCTTTGCATGCACATATTGCATTTCAAGTGCATCATCTATGGGGGTTCTCTATATAGTCAGGCATGTTGTGTGAAGGGTGGGAGATAATATCCCCCCATGTTCCATCTTCTAAAGTTTTTGTATACTACTAGTTGATGCATGGTCAAGCGTCTTAGGATGCTTTGTCCTTGAAATTCAAAATTGTATGGTTATACCTCTCCTATGATGTTGATTTGTGTCTTTATGATTTGTAAGGCTTGCGAAATCATGTTTCCTCCTATATTGTGCCTCCAATGGAATAGTTCCCACATGCTTGTATTGAGGATGGCTTAGGCGTAACTTAGCAAGTGGTATGTGATGCCATTGTAAGGGTTGATGAGGACCTATCCCTTGACAAATGCCAGATTAACGAAGAACTTTTGTCATAGATGAGAGTAATAAATTATTCCTGCCATGAAACCATGGCATCATGAGTAAATTCCTCCCACAAAATGTAGAGAAATTTGATGTGAAGGTCTTGGTTGAATCTAGCTAAGAAAGTTCATATGAGTTGATAAAACTTCTTAATTTTGGCTCTTGGATAAGTTGACGTGATGCAACGTCCACGGATATGGATTGTGTGGACAACACCCACCCAATGATTGATCATGGGCTGATATCTACTTTGATTTTCTCATGTGTAAGGATGAACTTGCTGTACTTGAAAAATAAGTTTAGGTGCGAGGTAAACAAGGGTAGCAACCACCTCAGAAAGGATGAGGAGTGCTTTCTCCTCAACACACCAACACTGCTTCATAAGCATGTGATCTTGTAGTTGTAGCAAACACATAGTGTATAGAACAATATCTTCTATTCCATGATTGATTCCATGTCATGAAGGATGCCCCATGTGCTGATGTTACATCTAATGTTGAGCCATGTCATAGACGTCATGCGAGACACATCAAACAACCTTGTGGGGTGGCATTGTACCAACTCACCCAACCACTCTTGGTTTGTTAGGAAGGCAGCGTAATGGCCTATGTGCAATTGTTCTGATATTTTATTGTAAAATGATTAGTAACAAGACAAAAATGGATTGTGCTGTAGCTGCTTTGCATTGACTTTTTTTAAAGTATTATCTAGACCATTTTGCTTGCATGGATCAGGGAGGACATGAAAATTCCATTGGGTTCCAAAAAGATTTGTGGATAGGAACCCCCAACACTCTTCTTACGTTTTTGACCAACACCAAGTTTTCACGGTTGATGTGACAGACATTCCACACACTACCGGTAGCCTGAGCTAATGTGTGCTGTTTAGTGAAGGTGTTGGAGGCGGTCGTTGGCGTGCTTAAAACTCAAAGTGCTACAGGGTTGGTGCATGAAATCATAAGAGATACGTCCATTTATGGAAAACATTATGCAAGAATAAGGTAAAAACGAATAGTTTCATGCGGATTCCATTCAGATTAAAATGGCTGAAAATTGTTTGAGTGGCAATTCCTGTTGCGGAAAGAATTAGGCCACAATAGGACGAGCACGATAAAACGTTTTCTGGACCTCCTTCTCACTTTTGGTTCAGTTTCATTTAATGGTATGCTTAATTATTGTTGGTTTTCCATCACAGTTGTCACTCTTCTTCATAACAGACTAGATTTGTAACCAGCGACCGATGTTAAGAGGAACGAAAATCGGGTGGTGACATCATGAACGTTTTTCATGCACGTCCAGCCGCGGCCTAAATATGGAACCCAAAGACGTTGGATCAGGGCCTTCATCGGCTTGGGTATATTGCGTTTCTGCCCTTCCAAGAAAGCCGCAGTACAAAGGTGCACAAAGCTTGACCGCAGAATTCTTGGGCTGAAACCAACAGCTGAGGGTGTAGTCCAGGCTAATAAGTTCCGATTTCATTGTTTCTCTGTGTTAATTGAGGCCGTCACCTTAAGGGGGTTCTTGCGAAGGCGGCCGATTCCCTCGCGTGGCGGTGAGCGATATCATCACGGCGGTTCTTGTTTGTCGCCCCTCACTTCAACCGAGCGATGTTGTTCAAAGTCGATGGCGGCAGTGGTTTCTGGAAAATCGGTTTTACTTAGTAGACCAAGTGTACCGAGCCGCCTCTGACTAAGACTAAAGTCTGAGTACCGTTCGGCCAATCCTGTCGGCGTCATCCATACTCTTCTGCGGAACTCGCTTGCGTGCATGCCCTCCGGGCATGCGCCAGTCTCCTTCACGTGCTGCGCGTGAGATGAGTTCGGACCCTGCGGGAAACTAAACGAGCATCTATAGAGTCAGACAAAATCGTTTAAACGTTTGGAATGGAGCGAAAAAAGATTAACTGTTGGTCCAACTAGATACATGGTGACGTTCCAGCGCGCGATTGACCAAATCAGTCCACCGCCTAATTTCTTGTTCGAGCGTCAACACTAGCAGCCGATTTTGGAAATCTAGATAAAGCGCCCATGTTGTGACCGAGGCACTGCCCGGATTGGAGGCAGACTGACATCACCAGTGTGGAAAGGTTGTACCGCTTCCTCCCTGTCTGCGGCGGATTGCTCCAAGGGGCTCGGTGCGGATCCTGGTCTTCGACCCA
>SZWC01025150.1:0-35617 GCA_023375785.1 Penium margaritaceum
CTGTCACCTCCTCCCAAGTTCCTCGTCAGCAGCATCATCCACGCCGCCTTCCTCATCAGCCTTCATCCGCTGCGCACGTGATTTCAGCCCTGCACCAACTCAGTCATCAGTTGCCTCCGCCTTCTTCTGCTTCACTTCCACATCAGCTCAGCACAAGGATCCGCCCGGTCGCATCGCCCTTTTCACGACGACCAGCACCCACGCTGAAACCTTCCGCAGTGCACGTGGTTTTGCCCCTGCGCCCACTCCTCTTTTATCAGCTCTCGCCTCCTCATCATTTGCATCTGCGACCAGCACACGGACCTGCACGAGCTAGCTAACCACTTTGCAGCAGCCTGCACCCACGCTGGCAGCAGATTTCTCGCGGCGCGTTGGCGCCTGCCTTCCCCTTGCCGTATTCTATCCCTCTATTGCGACAGCAAATGTGGTTTCGCCCCTGCACCCATTCATTCATCAGCCGTCTCTGCCTCCTCCTGATTACTTCAATATTATCCACTTGGTACAAGGATGCGCCCGGTCGCATCACCCGTTGCACGACGACCTGTGCCCATGCCGGAACTTTAGCCTAGCACGAGGTCTCATCCCTGTACCAACTCCGTCGTTGAGCCTTCCTCCTTCACCTTCCTTCATCGTGTACACGGCACATCACTCACTCTTGATCGACTTGCGCACCCAAAGCCTTTATCCGTACACGTGATCTCACCCCTTTGCTCACTTTCCCATCCGTTCTCCCTTTCCTTCAACATCTATTGTCAACTCCTCTCTTTCCTCGCTTATCATGGACAGGCTGACCACTGCGTGGACTGAACTTCTTGTTCTTGGCCCCAAGGCCAGCAACATCCTTTGTTGGTCGGAGAGCGTCATTTCCAGTGTACAAGGCATCTATATCAATGGGTACGAGGTGGCCATAATGCTGCTTGGCAAATATGACCACCTCCACAGCAACCGGCGCCTAGGGACAACGACGCCACCTTCACTGCAATCTAGAATATACTCAGAATGTTCCTTGGTAGCATCTACCTCCGCATCGAACAGCCAACTGACATTGCAGCTCAGCGATGGTACTCCCTGCTGCAGTATGTATGGATGAAACACTCCCACTATCTCTGGATCTGTTATGTGGACATTTTCCCCACTCTGCCACACATCCCCAAGCTCCTCTTCGTTCCAGAGGACGACTAGGGTGACGTCACAGTGACCAGCATCGACAAATGGCAGCAGATCTTCTACAAAAACTTGAAACCCTATTACCTCTTCCACTTTCCCATTGTGAGATCTCGTATGGAGAGACCACTCTGGTGCAGTCCCAGCGACCACGACAGCCCCGATGACTTTCAAGCTCAGCTTGCGCTGTTCAACGCAGAACACAGACGCGGGCTTCACACACTTGTTGACCCTCCACTAAACTTTCTCTTGGCCAAGCATGACAGTCGCAACTTAACCCTCATGTGGCACGGCCTTATCACCCACTGTGGAGGGTTGGTCTAGTGCTACTTACTGGGAAACTGGAGAGACTTTACGCCTTGACAGATTCAAGGAGGGTGTCAGAATGACGTCTCTCTCAAGGCAGTACATCTAATGGGGTCATCTCCAGGAGTCTGTTGCTCTTCCGCTCTCCGATATACCGAGCACTCTCAATAACGGTTCAAGCCTCTGCATGAACCACCTCGGTCCCATCACACACGAACCGTTGACAGTGAGAACCGACCAACGGCACGATACCGAGTAATCCCCTAATAAGCGGCCCGACCGCCAGCACGTGCGGCCAGTGCACAGAAAGCCGTTGCTTTCCCTTTTGTCTTGTCTTGTCCGCTATAAGGAGGATGTTCACTCACTCCTAGCTAAGCCAGAACAGTTCTACACATCTTGCTCCCTTTCGGTTCCGCGGCTTCGCCGCCGTGTCTTCGCTCTGCTCGCCTCCTGCCTACGCTCACATTGCCTACCATCTCTTGCTTCGCTTCGTCACTCGTGACCTTTCGCTCACATATAGCGCTTCACTCGTTTTGCTCCCGTGCTCTCTCATTGCCCTCTGTCTACCTTGGATCTTGTGTGCCGCGCTTCTCTCAAGGTCCTGTGACTTACTCCTTGGAACCAGCTTCGCCTTTTTGCTTCCGTCATTCTGCTAACTCACTTCAGCATGCCCCAGTGCTTCTACCTGCTTCCGCTCTTGCCATCCTCGCGCATTGCATTCTTCTGATATGGTATCAGAGCATCAGGCAACATGACCTGGTGCCCCGTGACCTCGTCATCGCTCTGCCTCCATCAGTACCTCGCCTCTTGTACCTTCACTCTTCCGTCGCCTCTGCCGTCACTTTGTACCTCTCCAAATCGGAGATAGCTGACATCAGCAACGTCGCCCGGAGTCTTTTCGCGCTGAAGCAATGCCTTATCATCCTAAGGAAGCCCTGCGCCCATTCCAAGCCCGTGGCCAACAATTGGTGACTTGTTGACAACAACCAAGTGAACCAAGTGACTTTAACTTCTATGAATCATCACATGAGTCAGCCACAATCAGAGTGCCTGGTCACAGTGCACATGCACTAGGCATAAACTTGCAGGTATACACAAGATACAACACTGGTGGCTCAGTGCGGCTATTGTGAACAATGCCCTGAAAACGTTGGCCTGTGCCACTGACCATGACCACAAAGTTTACCAAGTGACTTTAACGTCTACGCATCGTAACACAAGTCAGCCACGGTCAGAGTGCCCAATCACAGTGCACATGTAGTATGCATGACCTTGCTGGTGTGAACAAGGTAAAAAACCAGTGGCTTGGCNGTATAGACAAGGGAGAACACTGGCTCAGTGCGGCTATTGTCCGCGATGCCTTGACAAAGTTGGCATGTGCCACTGACCATGACCACAAACGTATCCACGTGACTTTAACTTCTAAGAATTGTAACACGAGTCAGCCACGGTCAGAGTGCCCAATCACAGTGCACATGTAGTATGCATGACCTTGCTGGAATAAACAAGGTAAAATCCCGGTGGCTTGGCGTGGCTATTGTGTGCAATGACTTGACAAAGTTGGCATGTGCCAATGACAATGACCACAAGGTTTACCAAGTGACTTTAACTTCTACAAATCAGAACACGAGCCAGCCACGGTCAGAGTGTCCAATCACAGTGCACTTGTATAATGCATAAACCTTGCAAGTATAAGTAAGGTAAAATACTGGTGGCTCAGTGCAGCTACTGTGCGCAATGTCTTGACAAAGTTGGCAAGTGCAACTGACCATGACCACAAAGTTCACGAAGTGACTTTAACTTCTATGAATCATCACATGAGTCAGCCACGGTCAGAGTTTCCAATCACAGTGCAGATGTACTAGGCATGATCTTGCAGGTGCAAACAAGGTAGAATACTGGTGGCTCAGTGTGGCTACTGTGCGTAATGCCTTGACAAAGTTGGCGTGTGCCACGGACCATAACCACAAAGTTAACCAAGTGACTGTAACTTCTATGAATCATCACATGAGTCAGCCACGGTCAGAGTGCCCAATAACAGTGCACGTGTGCTAGGCATAAACTTGCAAGTATAAGCAAGGTAAAACACTGGTGCATCAGTGCGGCTATTGTGCACAATACCTTGACAAAGTTGGCATGTGCCACTGACCATGACCACAATGTTAACCAAGTGACTTTAACTTCTAGGCATCTTAATACGAGTCTGCCATAGTCAGAGTGGCCAATCACAGTGCACATGTAAAATGCATGACCTTGCTGGTATGAACAAGGTAGAATACTGGTGGCTCAGTGTGGCTATTGTGTACGATGCCTTGACAAAGTTGGCATGTGCCACTGACGATGACCACAAAAGTATCCACGTGACTTTAACTTCTACGAACTGTAAAACGAGTCAGCCACGGTCAGAGTACCCAATTACAGGGCACATGTACTATGCATGACCTTGCAGGTATAAACAAGGTAAAAATGCGGTGGCTTGGTGTGGCTATTATACGCAATGCCTTGACAAAGTTGGCATGTGCAACTGACCATGACCACAAAGTTAACCAAGTGACTTTAACTTCTACGTATCGTAACACAAGGCAGCCACAGTCGCAGTTCCCAATAGCAGTGCACGTGTACTATGCACGACCTTGCAGGTATAAGCAACGTAAGAACCCGGTTGCTCGGTGCGGCTATTGTGCACAATGCCTTGACAAAGTTGGCATGTGCCAACTTCTATGAATCATCACATGAGTCAGCCACAGTCAGAGTGCCCAATCACAGTGCACGTGTACTGTGCATGAACTTACAGGCATAAACAAGGTACAAATTCGGTGGCTTGGTGTGGCTATTGTACGCAGTGTCTTGAAAAAGTTGGCATGTGCTACTGACCTTGACCAGAAAGTGTACCAAGTGACTTTAACTTCTACGCATTGTAACACGCGTCAGCCACAGTCAGATTGCCCAATCACAGTGCACATTTTCTATGCATGACCTTGCAGGTAGAAACAAGGTAGAAAACCGGTGTCTTGGCGTTGCTATTGTGCGCAGTGCCTTGACAAAGTTGGCATGTGCAATTGACCATGACCACATAGTTAACCAAGTAGTTTTAACTTCTACGAATTCTAACACAAGTCAGCCGCGGTCAGAGTGCCCAATCACAGTGCACATGTACTATGCGTGACCTTGCAGGTATAAACAAGGTAGAATAGTGGTGGCTCGGTATGGCTATTGTGCACAATGCCTTGACCAAGTTGGCATGTGCCACTGACGATGAAAACCACAACATTTACCAAGCTACTTTAACTTCTATGAATCATCACATGACTCACCTTCAATCAGAGTGCCCAATCACAATGCACGTGTAATATGCATGAACTTACAGGTATAAACAATGTTAAAAATCGGTGGCTTGGTGTGGCTATTGTGCGCAATGTCTTGACAAAGTTGGCATGTGCTACTGACCATGACCACAAAGTGTACCAAGTGACTTTAACTTCTACGCATCGTAACACGCGTGAGCCACGGTCAGAGTGCCCAATTACAGTGCACATGTAATATGCATGACCTTGCATGTATAAACATGGTAAAATACCGGTGTCTTGGTGTGGCTATTGTGCGCAATGCCTTGAAAAAGTTGGCATGTGCAACTGACCATGACTAAAAGGTTGACCAAGTAGTTCTATCTTCTACGAGTTGTAACACGAGTCAGCCACAGTCAGAGTGCCTACTCACAATGGACATGTACTATGCATGACCTTGCAGGTATCACCAAGCTACAGTTCTGGTGGCTCGGTGTGGCTATTGTGCACAATGCCTTGACAACGTTGGCATGTGCCACTGACCATGACCACAAAGTTTACCAAGTGACATTAACTTCTATGAATCATCACATGAGTCTGCCACAATCAGAGTACCCACTCACAGTGCACGTGTACTATGCATGATCTTGCAGGTATAAACAAGGTAAAAATCAGTGGCTTGGTGTGGCTATTGTGCGCAATGCCTTGACAAAGTTGGCATGTGCCACTGACCATGACCACAAAGTTTACAAAGTGACTTTAACTTCTACGCATCGTAACACGCGTGAGCCACGGTCAGAGTGCCCAATCACAGTGCACATCTAATTTGCATGACCTTGCAGGTATAAACAAGGTAAAACCCAGTGGCTTGGTGTGGCTATTGTGGGCAATGCCTTGACAAAGTGGAACTGTGCAACTAACCATGACCACAAAGTTAACCAAGTGACTTGTACTCTATGAATCATCGCATGAGTCAGGCACAGTCAGAGTGCTCAATCACAGTGCACGTGTGCACTGCAGGACCTTTCTGGTATGAACAAGGTAAAAACCTGGAGGCTTGGCATGGCTATTGTGCGTAATGCCCTGACAAAGTTGGCCTGTGCCACTGACCATGACCACAAATTCATTTAAGTGCCTTTAACTTGTATGCATCGCAACACGAGTCAGCCACGGTCAGAGTGCCCAATCACAGTTCACATGTATTATGCATGACATTGCAGGTATAAACAAGGTAGAAAACAGGTGGCTTGTTGTGGCCGTTTTGCACAATGCCTTGACGAAGTTGGCATGTGCCACTGACCATGACCACAAATTTATCCAAGTGACTTGAACTTCTACGCATCGTAACACGAGTCAGCCAAGGTCAGAGTGTCCAATCACAGTGCACATGTACTAGGAATGACCTTGCAAGTATAAACAAGGTAGAATACTGGTGGCTCGGTGTGGCTATTGTGCACATTGCCTTGACCAAGTTGGCATGTGCCGCTGACCATGACCACAAAGTTTACGATGTGACTTTAACCTTTATGAATCAACACATGAGTCAGCCACGTTCAGAGTGCCCAATCACAGTGCACGTGTGCTATGCATGACCTTGCAGGTATAAGCAAGGTAGAAGCCTGGTGGCTTGGTGTGGCTATTGTGGGCAATGCCTTGACAAAGTTGGCATATGCCACTGACCATGATCACAAACGTATCCAAGTGACTTTAACTTCTACACATCGTAACACGAGTCAGCCAAGGTCAGAGTGTCCAATCACAGTGCACGTGTACTAGGAATGACCTTGCAAGTATAAACAAGGTAGAATACTGGTGGCTCGGTGTGGCTATTGTGCACAATGCCTTGACAAAGTTGGCATATGCCACTGACCATGACCACAAACGTATCCAAGTGACTTTAACTTCTACAAATTGTAACACGAGTCAGCCATGGTCAGAGTGCCCAATCACAGTGTACGTGTGCTATGCATAACATTTCAGGCATAAACAAGGTAAAACACCGGAGGCACAGTGCGGCTATTGTGCGGAATGCATTGACAAAGTTGGCACGTGCCACTGACCATGACCTCAAACTTGTCCACGTCACTTTAACTTCTACGAATTGTACCACGAGTCAGCCACGGTCAGAGTGCCCAATCACGGTGCACGTGTCATAGGCATGGCCTTGCAGGTATAAACAAGGTAGAATACCGGTGGCTTGCCGTGGCTATTGTGCGCAATGCCCTGACAAAATTGGCATGTGCCACTGACCATGACCACAAAGTTTACCAAGTGGCTTTAACTTCTACGCATCGTAACACGAGTCAGGCACGGTCAGAGTGCCCAATCACAGTGCACATGAAGTATGCATGATCTTGCAGGTATGAACAAGGTAAAAAACCGGTGGCTTGGATTGGCTATTTTGCGCAATGCCTTGACAAAGTTTACATATGCAACTGACCATGACCACAAAGTTAACCAAGTGATTTAAACTCTATGAATCATCACATGAGTCAGCCACAGTCAGAGTGCCAAATCACAGTGCACGTGTGCTAGGCGTAAACTTGCAGGTATAAACATGATAAAACACCGGTCGCACAGTGTAGCTATTGTGCACAATGCCTTGAAAAAGCTGGCATGTCCCACTGACCCTGACCACAATGTTATAACATCTACAAATCATAACACGAGTCAGCCACGGTCAGAGTGCCCAATCACAGTGCACAACTAATATGCTTGACCTTGCTAGTATAAACAAGGTAAAAATCCGGTGGCTTGGTGTCGCTATTGTGGGCAATGCCTTGACAAAGTTGGCCTGTGCAACAAACCATGATCACAAAGTGAACGAAGTGACTTTAACTCTATGAATCATCACATGAGTCAGCCACAGTCAGAGTACCCAATCACAGTGCACGTGTGCTAGGCATGAACCCCAGGTATAAACAAGGTAAAACACTGGTGGCTCAGTGCGGCTATTGTGCGTAATGCATTGACAAAGTTGGCATGTCCCACTGACCATGGCCACAAATTTATTTAAGTGACTTCAACTTCTACGAATTGTAACACGAGTCAGCCATGGTCAGAGTGCCCAATCACAGTGCAGATGTACTATGCATGACCTTGCAGGTATGAACAAGGTAGAATACTGGTGGCTTGGTGTGTCTATTGTGCGGAACGCCTTGACAAAGTTGGCATGTGCCACTGACCGTGACCACAAAGTTAACCAAGTGACATTAACGTATATGAACCATAACACGAGTCAGCCACGTTTAGAGTGTCCAATCACAGTGCACATGTAATATGCATGACCTTACAGGTATAAACAAGGTTAAAAACCGGTGACCAGGTTTGGCTATTGTGCGCAATGCCATGACAAAGTTGGCCTGTGCAACTGACGATGAACACAAAGTTTACCAAGTGGCATTAACTTCAACGCATTGCAACACGAGTCAGCCATGGTCAGAGTGCCCAATTACAGTGCACGTGTACTATCCATGACTTTGTAGGTGAAATCAATGTAAAAACCCAGTGTCGTGGTGTGGCTATTGTGGGCAATGCTTTGACAAAGTTGGCCTGTGCCACTGACCATGACCACAAATGTATCCACGTGTCTTTAACGTCTTCGAATTGTAACACGAGTCAGCCACGGTCAGAGTGCCCAATTACAGTGCACATGTACCATGCATGACCTTGCAGGTATAAACAAGGTAAACAACTGGTGGCTTGGTGTGGCTATTGTGCGCAATGCCTTGACAAAGTTGGCATATGCCACTGACCATGACCACAAACGTATCCAAGTGACTTTAACTTCTAGGAATTGTAACACGCATCAGCCATGGTCAGAGTGCCCAATCACAAAGCATATGTACTAGGCATGACCTTGCAGGTATAATCAAGGTAAACTAGTGGTGGCTCAGTGTGGCTATTGTGCGCAATGCCTTGACAAAGTTGGCATATGCCATTGAACATGACCACAAAGTTTACCAAGTGACTTTTACTGATATTGATCATAACATAAGTACTAGGTCAGAGTGTCCAATCACAGTGCAGATGTACTAGGCATGATCTTGCAGGTGCAAAAAGGGTAGAATACTGGTGGCTCGGTTTGGCTATTACGCGCAATGCCGTGAACAAGTTGGCATGTGCCACTGACCATGACCACAACGTGAACCAAGTTACATTACCTTATATGAATCATAACAGGAGTCGGCCACGGTCAGAGTGCCCAATCACAGCGCACATGTACTATGCATGACCTTGCAGGTATGAACAAGGTAAAAAACCGGTGGCTTGGCACGGCTATCCTGCGTAATGCCTTGACAAATTTGGCATGTGCCACGGACCATAACCACACAGTTAAACAAGTAGATTTGACTTCTACGAATCATAACACGAGTCAGCCACGGTCAGAGTGCCCAATCATACTGCACATCTAATAAGCTTGACCTTGGTCAGAGTGTCCAATCACAGTGCACATGTACCATGCATGACCTTGCAGGTATAAACAAGGAAAAAAACGGTGTCTTGGTGTGGCTATTGTGCGCAATGCCTTGACAAAGTTGGCATGTGCCACTGACCATGACCAGAAATTTATCCAAGTGAATTTAACTTCTACGAACTGTAACACGAGTCAGCCACGGTCAGAGTGTCCAATCACAGTACACGTGTACTATGCATGACCTTGCAGGTATAAACAAGGAAGAATACTGGTGGCTCGGTCTGGCTATTGTGTGCAATGCTTTGACAAAGTTGGCCTGTGCAACTAACCATGACCACAAAATTAACCAAGTGACTTTAACTTCTATGAAATATCACATGAGTCAGTCACAGTCAGAGTGTCCAATCACAGTGCATGTGTGCTAGGCATAAACGTGCAGGTATAAACAAGGTAAAACACTGGTGGCTCAGTGCGGCTATTGTGCGCGATGCCTTGACAAAGTTGGCATGTGCCACTAACCATGACCACAAAATTTACCAAGTGACTTTAACTTCTACGCATCGTAACACGAGTCAGCCACGGTCAGAGAGTCCAATCACAGTGCACATGTACTATGCATGACCTTGCTGGTATGAACAAGGTAAAACCCCGTTGGCTTGGTGTGGCTATTGTGCGCAATGCCTTGACAAATTTGGCATGTGCAACTGACCGTGACCACAATGCTCACCAAGTGACTTAAACTTCTATAAATCATCACATGAGTCAGCCATGGTCAGAGTGCCCAATCACAGTGCACGTGTGCTAGGCAGAAACGTGCAGGTATAAACAAGGTAAAACACTGATGGATTGGAGCGGCTATTGTGCGCGATGGCTTGACAAAGTTGGCATGTGCCACTGACCATGACCACAACGTTTACCAAGTGACTTTAATGTTTACGCAGCGTAACACGAGTCAGCCACGGTCAGAGTACCCAATCACAGTGCACATGTACTATGAATGACCTTGCAGGTATGAATAAGGTAAAAAACCGGTGGCTTGGCATGGCTATTGTGCTTGACAAAGTTGGCATGTGCCACTGACCATGACCACAAAGTTAAACAAGTAGATTTAACTTATACGAATCATAACATGCGTTAGCCACGGTCAGAGTGCCCAATCACAGTGCACATCTAATATGCATGACCTTGCAGATAAGGTAAAAACCCGGTGGCTTGGTGTGGCTATTGTGGGCAATGCCTTGACAGAGTTGGCCCGTACAACTAACCACGACCACAAACTTATCCAAGTGACTTTAACGTTTATTTATCATGACACGAGTCAGCCACGGTCAGAGTGCCCAGTCACAGTGCACGTGTGCTAGGCATAAACGTGCAGGTAAAAGCAAGGGAAAATACCGGTGGCTTGGTGTGGTTATTGTGGGCAATGCCTTGGCAAAGTTGGCATGTGCCACTGACCATGACCACAACGTGAACCAAGTGATATTACCTTCTATGAATCATAACACGGGTCAACCACGGTCAGAGTGCCCAATCACAGTGCACGTGTATTGTGCATGACCTTGCAGGTATACACAAGGTAAAAACCCAGTGGCTTGGTGTGGCTATTGTGGGTAATGTCTTGACAAAGTTGGCCTGTGCCACTGACCATGTCCACAACGTGAACCAAGTGACATTAACTTCTATGAATCGTGACACGAGTCAGCCACAGTCAGAGTGCCCAATCACAGTGCACCTGTGCTAGGCATAAACTTGCAGGTATAAGCAATAAAAAAAAACCGGTGGCTTGGTGTGGCTATTGTGCGCAATGCCTTGACAAAGTTGGCATGTGCCACTGACCATGACCACAAAGTTAACCAAGTAGTTTTACCTTATACGGATCATAACACGAGCCAGCCACGGTCAGAGTGCCCAATCACAGTGCACGTGTACTTGGCATGAACTTGCAGGTATAAGCAAGGTAGAATACTGGTGGCTCAGTGCGGCTATTGTGCGCAGTCCCTTGACAAAGCTGGCATGTGCCACTGACTATGACAACAAAGTTAACCAAGTGACTTTAACTTCTATGAATCAACACATGAGTCAGCCACGGTCAGAGTATCCAATCAGACTGCACATGTACTAGGCATGACCTTGCAGGTATAAGCGAGATAAAACACTGGTGACGCAGTGCGGCTATTGTGCGCGATGCCTTGACAAAGTTGGCATGTGCCACTGACCATGAATACGCAGTTAACCAAGTAGTTTTAACTTCTACGAATCTTAACACTAGTAAGCCACGGTCAGAGTGCCCAATCACAGTGTACATGTAGTATGCATGACCTTGCAGGTATGAACAAGGTAAGACCCCAGTGGCTTGGTGTGGCTATTGTGAGCAATGCCTTGAGAAAGTTGGCATGTGCCACTGACCATGACCACAAAGTGAAACAAGTAGACTTAACTTCTACGGATCATAACAAGAGTCATCCATGGTCAGAGTGTCCAAGCACAGAGCACATCTAATATGCATGACCTTGCAGGTATAAACAAGGCAAAAACCCGGTGGCTTTCTGTGGCTATTGTGGGCAATGCCTTGACAAAGTTGGCATGTGCCACTGACCATGACCACAAAGTGAACCAAGTGACGTTTACGTCTATTGATCATAACACGCGTCAGCCACGGTCAGAGTGCATAATCACAGTGCACGTGTGCTATGCATAAATGTGCAGGTATAAGCAAGGTACAATACTGGTGGCTCGGTGCGGCTATTGTGCGCGATGCCTTGACAAAGTTGGCATGTGCCACTGACCATGACCACAAAGTTGACAAAGTGACATTAACTTCTATGAATCATAACACGAGTCAGCCACGGTCTGAGTGTCCAGTCACAGTGCAGATGTACTAGGCATGATCTTGCAGGTTCAAACAAGGTAGAATACTGGTGGCTCGGTGTGGCTATTGTGCGCAATGCCTTGACAAAGTTCGCATGTGTCCCTGACGATGACCACAAAGTTTACCAAGCGACCTCAACTTCCACGCATCGAAACACGAGTCAGCCACGGTCAGAGTGTCCAATCACAGTGTAGATGTACTAGGCATGATCTTGCTGGTGCAAACAACGTATAATGCTGGTGGCTCGGTGTGGCTATTGTGCACAATGCCTTGAAAAAGTTGGCATATGCCACTGACCATGACCACAAAGTCTACCAAGTGACTTTTACTGATATTGATCAGAACATAAGTACTAGGCCAGAGTGTCCAATCACAGTGCACATGTACTAGGCAAGATCTTGCTAATGCAAACAAGGTAGAATACTTGTGGCTCGGTGTGGCCATTATGCTCAATGCCCACAATGTGAACCAAGTTCCATTAGGTTATATGAATCATAACAGGAGTGGCCATGGTCAGAGTGCCACTGACCATGACCACAAAGTTTACCAAGTGACTTTAACTTCTAAAAATCAACACACGAGTTAGCCACGGTCAGAGTACCCAATCACAGTACATGTGTACTATGCATGACCTTGCTGGTATGCACAAGGTAACAACCCGGTGGCATGCATGGCTATTGTGCAGAATATCTTGACAAAGTTGGCATGTACCACTGACCATGGCCACAAATGTACTCAAGTGACTTTTACTTCTATTGATCATAACATGAGTCAACCACGGTCAGAGTGCTCAATTGCAGTGCACATGTACTATTCGTGACCTTGCAGGTATAAACAAGGCAAAAAACTGGTGGCTTGGTGTGGCTATTGTGCGTAATGCCTTGACAAAGCTGGCATGCACCACTGACCATGACCACAAATTTATCCAAGTGACTTTAACTTCTACGAATTGTAACACGCGTCAGCCACGGTCAGAGTGCCCAATCACAGTGCACATGTGCTAGGCATAAACTTGCAGGTATAAACAAGGTAGAATACTGGTTCTTGCTTATACCTGCAAGGTCATGCATAGTACACGTGCTCTGTGATTGGGCACTCTGACCGTGGCTGACTCATGTGTTGATTCATAGAAGTTAAAATCACTTGGTAAACATTGTGGTCATGGTCAGTGGCACATGCCAGCTTTGTCAAGGCACTGTGCACAATAGCCACACCGAGCCACCAGTATTCTACCTTGTTTATACCTGCAAGGTCATGCCTAGTACACGTGCACTGTGACTTGGCACTCTGACCGTGGCTGACTCGTGTTACGATGCATAGTGCAAAATGAACTCGGATAAATTTGTGGTCATGGTCAGTGGCACATGCTAACTTTATCAAGGCATTGTGCACAATAGCCACAGCAAGCCACCGGTTTTCCACCTTGTTTATACCTGCAACGTCATGCATAGTACATGTGCACTGTGATATGGCACTATGACGGTGGCTGACTCGTGCTACGATTCGTAGAAGTTAAAGTCACTTGTATAAATGTGTGGTCATGGTCCGTGGCACAGGCCAACTTTATCAAGGCATTGCGCACAATAGCCGTGCCAAGCCACCGGTATTTTGTCTTGTTCATACCAGCAATGTCATGCATAGTACATGTGCACTGTGACTGGGCACTCTGACCGTGGCTGACCCGTGTTATGATCAATAAAAGTAAAAATCACTTGGATAGATTTGTGGTCATGGTCAGTTGCACATGCCAACTTTGACCAGGCATTGTGCACAATAGCCACACCGAGCCACCAGTATTCTACCTTGTTTATACTCGCAAGGTCATGCATAGTACATGTGCGCTGCGATCGGGCACTCGGACCGCGGCTGACTCGTGTTACAAGTCGTATAAGTTAAAATCATGTGGTTAACTTTGTGGTCATGGTCAGTTGCACGTGCCAACTTTGTCAAGGCATTGCACACAATAGCCACACCAAGCCACCTGGTTTTTACCTTGTTTATATCTGCAAAGTCATGCATAGTACATGTGCACTGTGATTGGACACTCTGACTGTGGCTGACTCGTGTTACGATGCGTAGAAGTTGAAGTCACTTGGTAAACTTTGTTGTCATGGTCAGTGGCACATGCCAACTCTGGCAAGGCATTGCGCACAATAGCCGCACTGAGCCATCAGTGTTTTACTTTGTTTATACCTGCACGTTTATGCCTAGCACACGTGCACTGTGATTGGGCACTCTGAGTGTGGCTGACTCATGTGATGATTCATAGAAGTTAAAGTCACTTGGTAAACGTTGTGGTCATGGTCAGTGGCACATACCAACTTTGTCAAGGAATTGCGCACAATAGCTACGCTGAGCCACCAGTATTTTACCTTTCTTATACCTGCAAGTTTCTGCATAGCACACGTGCACTATGAGTAGGCACTCTGACCGTGGCTGACTCGTGTTACGATTCGTAGAAGTTGAAGTCACTTGGATACGTTTGTGGTCATGGTCAATGGCACATGCCAAATTTGTCAAGGCATCGTGCACAATAGCCGCACCGAGCCACCAGTGTTTTACCTTGTTTATACCTGCAAGTTTATGCCTAGCACACGTGCACTGTTCTTGGGCACCCTGACCGTGGCTGACTCGTGTTATGATTAATATACGTTTAAGGTACTTGGATAAACTTGTGGTCATGGTCAGTTGCACATGCCAACTTTGTCAAGGCATTGCGCATAACAGCCACGTCAAGCCACCGGTGTTTTACCTTGTACATACCAGCAAGGTCATGCATACTACATGTGGACTGTGATTGGGCACTCTGACCGTGGCTGACTCGTGTTACGATGCGTAGAAGTTAAAGTCACTTGGTTAACTTTGTGGTCATGGTCAGTGGCACATGCCAACTTTGTCAAGGCATTGAGCACAATAGCCACACCGAGCACCAGTATTCTACCTTGTTTATACGTGCAAGGTCATGCCTAGTACACGTGCACTGTAATTGGGCACTCTGACCGTGGCTGACTGGTGTTATGATTCATAGCCGTTTAAGGTACTTGGATAAATTTGTGGTCATGGTCAGTGTCACAGGCCCACTGTGTCAAGGCATTGCGCACAATAGCCATGCCAAGCCACCGGTTTCTTACCTCGTTCATATCAGCAAGGTCATCCATAGTACATGTGCACTGTGATTGAGCACTCTGACCGTGGCTGACTCGTGTTACGATTTGTAGAAGTTAAAGTCACTTGGATACGTTTGTGGTCATGGTCAATGGCACATGCCAACTTTGTCAAGGCATCACGCACAATAGCCACATTGAGCCACCAGTGTTCTACCTTGTTTACACCTGCACGTTTATGCCTAGCACACATGCACTGTGATTGGTCTTCCTGACTGTGGCTGGCTTATGTGATGACTCATAGAAGTTCAAGTCACTTGGTTATCTTTGTGGTCATGGTTAGTTGCACAGGCTAAATTTGTCAAGACATTGCACACGATAGCCAAACCGAGCCACCACTATTCTACCTTGTTTGTACCTGCAATATCGTGCATAGTACATGTGCACTGTGAGTAGGCACTCTGACCGTGACTGACTCGTGTTACAATTCAAAGAAGTTAAAGTCACTTGGATACATTTGTGGTCATGGTCAGTGGCACATGCCAACTTTGTCAAGGCATTGCACACAATAGCCACACCAAGTTACCAGTTATTTTACCTTGTTTATACCTGCAAGGTCATGCGTAGTACATGTGCATTCTACTTGGCCACTCTTACTGTGGCTGACTCGTGTTACAAATCATATAAATTAAAGACACTTGGATACGTTTGTGGTCACGGTCAGTGGCACGTGCCAACTTTGTCAAGACATTGTGCACAATAGCCACACCGAGCCACCAGTATTCTACCTTGTTTGCACCTGCAAGATCATGCCTAGTACATCTGCACTGTGATTGGACACTTTGACCGTGGCTGACTCGTGTTACGATCAATAGAAGTTAATGTCACTTGGATACATTTGTGGTCATGGTCAGTTGCACAGGCAAACTTTGTCAAGGCATTGCACACAATAGCCAAACCAAGCCACCGGTTCTTTACCTTGTTTATACCTGCAAGGTCATGCGTAGTACATGTGCATTCTACTTGGCCACTCTTACTGTGGCTGACTCGTGTTACAAATCATATAAATTAAAGACACTTGGATACGTTNCACCAAGCCACCGGGTTTTTACCTTGTTTATACCTGCAAGGTCATGCATATTACACGTGCACTATGATTGGGCACTATGACCGTTGCTGACTCGTGTCATTATTCATAGCTGGTTAAGGTACTTGGATGAAGTTGATGATGATGATGATGATGTGATGATTCATGGATTTAAAATGACTTGGTTCACTTTGTGGTCATGGTTAGTTCCACAAGCCAACTTTGTCAAGGCATTGCCCACAATATCTTCACCAAGCCACCGGGTTTTTTCCTTGTTTACACTTGCAATGTCATGCATATTAGATTTGCATTGTGATTGGGCACTCTGACCGTGGCTGACTCGTGTTATGATGCGTAGAAGTCAAAGTCACTTGGTACACTTTGTGGTCATGGTCAGTGGCACATGCCAATTTTTTCAAGGCATTACGCACAATAGCTACACCAAGCCACCAAATTTTTACCTTGTTTACACTTGCAATGTCATGCATATTAGATTTGCATTGTGATTGGGCACTCTGACCATGGCTGACTCGTGTTATGATACGTAGAAGTCAAAATCACTTGGTACACTTTGTGGTCATGTTCAGTGGCACATGCCAATTTTTTCAAGGCATTACGCACAATAGCTACACCAAGCCACCAAAGTGTTACCTTGTTTATGCCTGCAAGGTCATGCATAGTACACGTGCACTGTGACTGGGGACTCTAACTGAGGCTGACTCATGTGATGGTTCATAGAAGTTAAATTCACTTGGTAAACTTTGTGGGCATGGTCAGTGGCACATGCCAACTTTGTCAAGGCGTTGTGCACAATAGCCACACCGAGCCACCAATATTCTACCTTTTTTATACCTGCAAGGTCATGCATAGTACATGTGCACTGTGATTGGGCACTCTGACCGTGACTGACTTGTGTTACAATTCGTAGAAGTTCATCATACTTGGTTAGATTTGTGGTCATGGTCAGTTGCACATGCCAACTTTGTCAAGGCATTGAGCACAATAGCCACACCAAGACACCGGTTTTTTCACCTTTTTTATACCTGCAAGGTCATGCATAGAACATGTGCACTTCGACTGGGCACTCTGACCGTGGCTGACTCGTGTTACGATGCATAGAAGTTAAAGTTGTTGGAAATAATTCACAATGTCACTGGGCATCCTCATGGTCGTTGTTGCTCAATGTCCCACACGGCCAAAATACTCAATTGTCCCCCCCTTCCGAAGAATTCCAGGGAACCTGGTTCAAGTCCACTCGGTGCATCCCAGCAACCCCGGGAGGCTCAACGGCCTGGTTCGGTAACGGCCAGATGAGCTTCGCTGTCCCCGCCACTGGCGATCGCACCCCTACGGGACGAGTCATCCGAACTGTCCAATATAACTGGAGACCAACGGTGAATTCCGCCACTCCCGCCAACACAACGAAACAACCGCAGCCCGGTCCCCGCATACCAACACAACAGCACTGGCGACACTGGCGGGTCCCTCTCGGAGTGGCTCCACGAGCTCCAGGAACACGGAAGGCATCAGCAGCCGCCACAGCAGAAACACGGCTGCGTCTGTTGCTCTCGCATCGCCCATCGTAGCCAAGGACTCCTAACTAAGACTAGCACTAGGACTACTATAAACCTTCCTGTACTTGCATGCATTAAGTTAACCCTTTGTGGTTCAATCAGTTCTCCGTGCCTTTCATGCCTCTATCGTTCATTGCCCGCCCTTGTGGCTGCGGCGTCATCTTCTTCCATCTTCTCATCTGCCCGCCTCCTGGCTGCGGCAACCTCAATCCATCTGCCTGTGTGGTGAGCCCGAGTCCCACAGCTCTGTGGCCTCACACTTGCTCCGGTTGCACTCCGCTCGTTCGTCTCCACTCACTCGCTGCCCACACTTGGTTGCTGTGGCTTGCCCCACTGGCTTGCCCGCATCATAGTACTGTGGTCTTCTGCTCAATCATCTACGGCCCGCCTTCGCTGCGCTGCGGTCCTTGCCTCCCTCATCGTGCCCGCACCTTTGGTGCTACACCCACGCCAGGTTTTACCTATCAGCCATGCTTCCTGAACTCCATCTGTTACGTTAACTCCACCGTGCTGACCTGAGTGCTGCTGTGGCACAGTCTAGGGCATAGCCCGCGCTTTGGCGCTGCGGCTCGCTCCTACAGCTCGCCTGCGCCTCGGTACATACCAAAACTCCATCCTTTAACTCAGATGTCGGAGCAAACAATCTTCCTCCATCAGCTGCCTCCATCTCCTGACGCCTGAAGCTCCTCGCCAAAGCACGCTGTGACCAATCTGCCAGCAGTCCTCTTTCCTACAGCAGCAACATTGCCCTACGCCGAAGCAACAGCACTTCCTCATAAACAAGCAGCCTTCTCCTGCATAGTGTGAGCACCTTCACTGATCCGTGTATGGGCACGGCCCAGTGATAGTGTAATACTCCGACCTCAGCAGCAGCAGCAGCAGCAGCAGCAGAAACCATCCATCATCCTTCTCTCGCTCGCCACAGACATTGCAGCTGCAACCAGTTGTGTCGTCATAAAATTCCGCCTTCAGCAAAAGACCAACAGCTACTACATCTGTCCTCAATCTGACCCGGACTCCTCCTATCGCCCAAGAAAATGTTCTACCGAGGTGCACATCTTCCAAACCGGCATCTTCGATCAGCACAACAGCAGCAGAACTTCATCACCTACAATCACCTCCAAACTCCACCTTGTCTTTGTCTTGGTGACCTTTCTGACAAACTCCGCGTCCCACCAAAAGCCCCAACGATTGCACCTCTGTCTCCAAAGCCAGTATGACCACACCTTTCCGCCTACCATATGGATGGCATCCGCCAGACTGTCTTTCTCAAGTCAACAAGATTGTGCTACAAGGACTCCGGCACATTGTCTCATGGGCTACTACACTGGTCACTCTCATCTGCGGGCTTTCTACCGAGCCACTGCGCCTGCCTCATCCCTCATCCCAAACCACCTCATTCACCACATTGCAGCAGCAGTTTCTCCACTTCGTCGATCAAGGCATCACCGCCAGTTTCACCAGCCTTCACTTTGTACCCCTCTCTGGACAGGCCATTAGTCCCACTCCTCTCTCCTTGTGTGCGCGATGCTCCACCCTCTCCAAATGGCACAAGAAATCTCAAATGACCTCAACAACCATCATTCGTCATGGCCTGACCACTTTCCTCGTCAACCTCCCGTTCTTTGGAAGCATTGCTACTCTTCAGCAAGACCTCATCATCCTCCGTCTTTGGGTTTCCCAAGCCTTGAGCCTGTTCCTCTCCACTTTCCTTCTTCATGCACTGCATCTTGCTTCTCTCCTACCTGGTGTCTCCCATGTCATCACAAACACAATGCAAACCATCACTTGGCAGTGCCTCAGCACACTTCCATCTCGCCTCGCACTCACTACTGTCTCCCAGTGGATCTCATGTGTTCCCACCTTTGTCAACTTCTCTGATCTGTCAAGGAATCACCTGCCTTTCATCATCCCATCGACCCTCTCACACATGACAGTCACCTCTCACGACCATGAGTTGCCTTCCAGTTCTGAGCATCTCAGTTACACCCAACTGTCACCACATATCATCACATGCTCCTCCGTGGCCAGTTCTTGCACCAACCTCCCATCTCCGCCTACAACCTGCATTTTGCCTCAACACCGCATGCACACCACCACATACAATTGTGTTGCCACTCCATCCCTGACTCCATCCCTACAATTGCCTTGGCATCCTTCTCTTCTCTGACCTGTCCTGCACACGTCCTCTCCCTCCGAGGATTCCCATCACAGCCACACCTTGTTCAAAGCACTTATTGTCATGCATCTTCATTCCAGATCTCAAAATCTTTTGTCTTTTCCGTTTGTCTGGGCAGCATCTTTCCTTGCTCACCTTCCCTATCCGCCTCCAATGGATTGTTTCTTACTGCCTCAACGCCTGCGAGATGATTCACCTCATGATTCATGCTTACTCCCATTTCATAGTCTTCCACTTTCACAAGTCCTGCCATTCTCTTCTGCCTCATCTCCTCTGTTCCGTGCACTCCAGCATCGTCACATCTTCACACCAACACCTTCAGTCCACGGCACTGTCAAATCTCTACCCATCACACACTCATACTCTCCACCACTCCTTGGACTTCCATTTTGGTCACACTGCTTCACACCTCCTCATGTTGATGACATTGTGACATTGCGGGGGGCTGTTGGAAATAAATCTCAATGTCACTGGGCATCCTCATGGTTATTGTTGTTCAATGTCCCACACGGCCAACATACTCAATTGTCCCCCCCTTTCGAAGAATTCCAGGGAGCCTGGTTCAAGTCCACTCGGTGCATTCGAGCAACCGCGGGAGGCTCAACGGCCTGGTTCGGTAACGGCCAGATGAGCTTCGCTGTCCCCGCCATTGGCGATCGCACCCCTACCGGACGAGTCATCCGAACCGTCCAATATAACTGGAGACCAACGGTGAATTCCGCCGCTCGGCCAACACAACAAAACAATCGCGTCCCGGTCCTCGCATACCGACACAACGGCAGTGGCGACACTGGCGGGTCCCTATCGGAGTGGCTCCACGAGCTCCAGGAACACCGAAGGCATCAGTAGCCGCCACTGCAGAAACACGGCTGCGGCTGTTGCTCTCGGACCGCCCACCGTAGCCAAGGACTCCTGACTATGACTAGCACTAGGACTACTATAAACCTTCCTGTACTTGCATGCATTAACTTAATCCTTTGTGGTTCAATCAGTTCTTTGTGCCTTTCATGCCTCTATCGTTCATTGCCTCCGTCCATGCCCGCCCTTGTGGCTGCGGCGTCATCTTTGTCCATTTTCTCATCTACCCGCCTCCTGGCTGCGGCAACCTCAATCCGTCTGCCTGTGTGGTGAGCCCGAGTCCCACAACTTTGTGGCCTCACACTTGCTCCCGTTGCACTCCGCTCGTTCCTCTCCACTCACTCGCGGCCCACACTTGGTTGCTGTGGCTAACCCCGCTT
This sequence comes from Penium margaritaceum, assembly GCA_023375785.1. Classification (NCBI taxonomy): domain Eukaryota; kingdom Viridiplantae; phylum Streptophyta; class Zygnematophyceae; order Desmidiales; family Peniaceae; genus Penium; species Penium margaritaceum. Next base: position 21,223 of record SZWC01025150.1, read on the forward strand.
GCTTGCCCGCATCATAGTACTGTGGTCTTCTGCTCAATCATCTACGGCCCGCCTTCACTGCGCTGCGGCCCTTGCCTCCCTCGTCGTGCCCGTACCTTCGGTGCTGCACCAACGCCAGGTATTACCTATCAGCCATGCTTCCTGAACTCCATCTGTTACGTTAACTCCACCGTGGTAATCTGAGTGGTGCTCTGGCATAGTCTAGGGCATAGCCCGCGCTTCGGCGCTGCGGCTCGCTCCTACAGCTCGCCCGCGCCTTGGTACATACCAAAACTCCATCTTTTAACTTAGATGTCAGCACGTGGCCCCCTGCAAAATACTGACATGGTATCAGAGCGCAGCAAAGGATTATGAGCAAACAATCCTCCTCCATCAGCTGCCTCTATCTCCTGACGCCTGAAGCTCCTTGCGGAAGCGCGCTGTGACCAATCTGCCAGCAGTCCTCTTTCCTGTAGCAGCAACATTGCCCTACGCCGAAGCAACAGCACTTCCTCGTAAACAAGCAGCCTTCTCCTGCATAGTGTGAGCACCTTTACTGATCCGTGTATGGGCGCGGCCCAGTGACAGTGTAATACTCCGACATCAGCAGCAGCAGCAGCAGCAGAAACCATCCATCATCCTTCTCTCGCTCGCCACAGACATTGCAGCTGCAACCAGTTGTGTCGTCACAAAATTCCGCCTTCAGCAAAAGACCAACAGCTACTACATCTGTCCTCAATCTGACACGAACTCCTCCTATTCCCTAAAAAAACGTTCTACCGAGGTGCACATCTTCCAAACCGGCAGCTTTGGTCAGCACAACAGCAGCAGAACTTCATCACCTATAATCACCTCCAAACTCCACCTTGTCTTTGTCTTGGTGACCTTTCCGACAAACTCCGCATCCCACCAAAAGCCCCAACGATTGCACCTCTGTCTCCAAAGCCAGTATGACCACACCTTTTTGCCTACCATATGGATGGCGTCCGCCAAAATGTCTTTCTCAAGTCAACAAGATTGTGCTACAAGGACTCCGGCACATTATCTCCTGGGCTACCATACTGGTCACTCTCATCTGCGGGCTTCCTACCGAGCCACTGCGCCTACCTCATCCCTCATCCCAAACCACCTCATTCACCACATCGCAGCAGTAGTTTCTCCACTTCGTCAATCAAGGCATCACCGCCAGTTTCACCAGCCTTCACCTTGTACCCCTCTCAGGACAGACCAGTAGTCCCACTCCTCTCTGCTTGTGTGCGTGATGCTCCACCCTCTCCACATGGCACGAGAAATCTCAAATGACCTCAATTACCATCATTCGTCATGGCCTGACCACTTTCCTTGTCAACCTCCCGTTCTTTGGAAGCATTGCTACTCTTCTGCAAGACCTCATCATCCTCCGTCTTTGGGTTTCCCAAGCCTTGAGCCTGTTCCTCTCCACTTTCCTTCTTCGTGCACTGCATCTTGCTTCTCTCCTACCTGGTGTCTCCCATGTCATCACAAACACAATGCAAACCATCACTGGGCAGTGCCTCAGCACACTTCCATCTCGCCTCGCACTCACTACTGTCTCCCAGTGGATCTCATGTATTCCCACCTTTGTCAACTTCTCCGATCCGTCAAAGAATCACCTGCCTTTCGTCATCCCATCGACCCTCTCACACATGACAGTCACCTCTCACGACCATGAGTTGCCTTCCAGTTCTGAGCATCTCAGTTACACCCAACTGTCACCACATATCATCACATGCTCCTCCGTGCCCAGTTCTTGCACCAACCTCCCATCTCCGCCTACAACCTGCATTTTTCCTCAACACCGCATGCACACCACCACATACAATTGTGTTGCCACTCCATCCCTGACTCCATCCCTACAATTGCCTTGGCATCCTTCTCTTCTCTGACCTGTCCTGTACACTTCCTCTCCCTCCGAGGATTCCCATCACAGCCACACCTTGTTCAAAGCACTTATTGTCATGCATCTTCATTCCAGATCTCGAAATCTTTTGTCTTTTGCGTTTGTCTGGGCAGCATCTTTCCTTGCTCACCTTCCCTATCAGCCTCCAATGGACTGTTTCTTATTGCCTCAACGCCTGCGAGATGATTCACCTCATGATTCATGCTTACTCCCATCTCACAGTCTTCCACTTTCACAAGTCCTGCCATTCTCTTCTGCCTCATCTCCTCTGTTCCGTGCATTCCAGCATCGTCACATCTTCACACCAACACCTTCAGTCCACGGCACTGTCAAATCTCTACCCATCACACAGTCATACTCTCCACCACTCCTTGGACTTCCATTTTGGTCACACTGCTTCACACCTCCTCATGTTGATGACATTGTGACATTGCGGGGGGCTGTTGGAAATAATTCTCAATGTCGCTGGGCATCCTCATGGTCGTTGTTGTTCAATGTCCCACATGGCCAAAATACTCAATTGTCCCCCCCTTTCGAAGAATTCCAGGGAGCCTGGTTCAAGTCCACTCGGTGCATCCCAGCAACCGCGAGAGGCTCAACGGCCTGGTTCGGTAACGGCCAGATGAGCTTTGTTGTCCCCGCCACTGGCGATTGCACCCTTACCGGAAGAGTCATCCAAGCCGTCCAATATTACTAGAGACCAATGGTGAATTCCGCCACTCCCGCCAACACAACAAAACAACCGCGACCGGGTCCCCGCATACCGACACAACGGCACTGGCGACACTGGCGGGTCCCTCTCGGAGTGGCTCCACGAGCTCCAGGAACACCGAAGGCATCAGCAGGCGCCACAGCAGAAACACGGCTGCGGCTGTTGCTCTTGCACCGCCCACCGTAGCCAAGGACTCCTAACCAGGACTAGCACTAGGACTACTATAAACCTTCCTGTGCTTGCATGCATTAACTTAATCCTTTGTGGTTCAATCAGTTCTCCGTGCCTTTCATGCCTCTATCGTTCATTGCCTCCGTCCATGCCCGCCCTTGTGGCTGCGGCGTCATCTTCGTCCATCTTCTCATCTGCCCGCCTCCTGGCTACGGCAACCTCAATCCGTCTGCCTGTGTGGTGAGCCCGAGTCCCACAACTCTGTGGCCTCACACTTGCTCCCGTTGCACTCCGCTCGTTCGTCTCCACTCACTCGCGGCCCACACTTGGTTACTATGGCTTGCCCCGCTGGCTTGCCCGCATCATAGTGCTGTAGTCTTCTGCTCAATCATCTACGGCCCGCCTTCACTGCGCTGCGGCCCTTGCCTCCCTCGTCGTGCCTTCGGTGCTGCACCCACGCCAAGTTTTACCTATCAGCCATGCTTCCTGAACTCCATCTGTTACGTTAACTCCATCGTGCTAACCTGAGTGCTGCTGTGGCACAGTCTAGGGCATAGCCCACGCTTCAGCGCTACGGCTCGCTTCTACAGTCGCCCGCGCCTCAGTACATACCAAAACTCCATCCTTTAACTCAGATGTCAAAATGTGGCCCCCTGCAAAATACTGACAAAAGTCACTTGGTACACTTCGTGGTCATGGTCAGTGGCACATGCCAACTTTGTCGAGGCATTGCGCACAATAGCCACACCAAGCCACCAATTTTTTACCCTGTTTATACCTGCAAGGTCATGCATAGTATACGTGCACTGTGATTGGACACGCTGACTGTGGCTGACTCATGTGATGATTCATATAAGTTAAAGTCACTTGGTACACTTTGTGGTCATGGTCCATGGCACAACCCAACTTTGTCAAGGCATTGCGCACAATCGCCACAGCGAGTCACCGGGTTTTTACCTTGTTTATACATGCAAGGTCATTCATAGTACATGTGCACTGTAATTGGGCACTTTGACCGTGGCTGACTCATGTTACAATTCGAAGACGTTAAAGTCACTTGGTAAACTTTATGGTCATGGTCAGTGGCACATGCCAACTTTGTCAAGGCATTGTGCACAATAGCCACACTGAGCCACCAATATTCTGCCTCGTTATGCATACCTGCAATGTCATGCATAGTACATGTGCATTGTGATTGGGCACTCTAACCGCGGCTGAATCGTGTTGTAATTTGTAGACGTTATAATCAATTGGTTTACTTTGTGGTCATGGTCAGATGCACATGCCAACTATGTCAATGCATTACACACAATAGCCACACCAAGCCACCCGGTTTTTTACCTTGTTTGTACCAACAAGGTAGAATACTGGTGGCTCGGTGTGGATATTCTGCGCAATGCCTTGACCCAGTTGGCATGTGCAACTGACCATGACCACAAAGTTTACCATGTGACTTTAACTTCTACGAATCGTAAAACGAGTCAGCCATGGTTAGAGTGCCCAATCACTGCCCACATCTAGTTTGCATGACCTTGCAAGTACAAACAAGGTAAAAAACTGGTGGCTTGGCACGGATATTGTGCGCAATACCTTAACAAAGTTGGCATGTGCCACTGACCATGACCACAAAGTTTACCAAGTACCTTAAACAGCTATGAATCATAACACGAGTCAGCCACGGTCTGAGTGTCCAATCACAGTGCAGATGTAATGGACATGACCTTACAGGTATGAATAAGGTAGAATACTGGTGGCTCGCTGTGGCTATTGTGCACAATACCTTGACAAAGTTGGCATGTGCCACTGACCATGATCACAAATGTATCCAAGTGACTTTTACTTCCATGAATCATAACACGAGTCAGCCACGGCAAGAGTGTCCAATCACAGTTCAGATGTACTAGGCATGACCTTGCAGGTATAAGCAAGGTAGAATACTGGTGGCTCGGTGTGGCTATAGTGCGCAATGTCTTGGAAAAGGTGGCATGTGCCACTGACCATGACCACAACGTTTGCCAAGTACCTGAAACGGCTATGAATCAAAACACGAGTCGGCCATGGTGAGAGTGTCCAATCATAGTGCAGATGTACTAGGCATGATCTTGGAGGTACACACAAGGTAGAATACTTGTACATCGGTGTGGCTATTGTGCGCAATGCCTTGACAAAGTTGGCATGTGCCACTGACGATGACCACAAAGTTTACCGAGTGACTTAAAATGGCTATGAATCATAACACGAGTCAGCCACAGTCAGAGTGTCCAATCACAGTGTAGATATACTGGGCACGACCTTACAGGTATAAACAAGGTAGAATACTGGTGGCTCGGTATGACTATAGTGCGCAATGTCTTGGCAAAGGTGGCATGTGCCACTGACCATGACCACGAATGTATCTGAGTGAACTTTACTTCTATTGATCATAACACGAGTCAGCCATGGTCAGAGTGTCCAATCACACTGCAGATGTAATGGGCATGATCTTGTAGGTGCGAACAAGGTAGAATACTGGTGGCTCAGTGTGACTATTGTGCGCAATGCATTGACAAAGTTGGCATGTGCCACTGACCATGACCACAAATGTATCCATGTGACTTTTACTTGTGTTGTTCATAACACGAGTCAGCCACGGTCAGAGTCATTGGACACTCTGACCGTGGCTGACTCAAGTACTGATTTCTAGAAGTTAAAGTCACTTGGTAAACGTTTTGGTCATGGTGAGTGGCACATGCCAACTTTCTCAAGGCATTGCGTACAATAGCCACCCCAAGCCACCAGTATTCTACCTTGTTTGCACCTGCAAGATCTTGCCTAGTACATCTGCACTGTATTTGAACACTCTGGCCATGGCTGACTTGTGTTATGATCAATAGAAGTAAAAGTCACTTGGATACATTTGTGGTCATGGTCAGTGGCACGTGCCAACATTGTGAAGGCACTGCGCACAATAGCCACACCAAGACACCAGTATTTTACCTTGTTTGTACCTGCAAGATCATGCCTAGTACATCTACACTATGATTGGACACTCTGAGAGTGGCTGAAACATATTATGACCAATATAAGTAAAGGTCACTTGGATGCATTTGTGGTCATGGTCAGTGGCACATGCCAACTTTGTCAAAGCATTGTGCACAATAGCCACCACATCGAGCCACCAGTATTCTACCTTGTTTGCACTTGTAAGATCATGCCTAGTGCATCTGCACTGTGATTGGACACTCTGACAGTGGCAGACTCATGTTATGATCAGTAGAAGTAAAAGTCACTTGGATACATTTGTGGTCATGGTCGGTGGCACATACCAACTTTGTCAAGGCATTGCGCACAATAGCCACACCGAGACACCAGAATAATACCTTGTTTGGACCCGTAGGATCATGCCTAGTATATCTACACAGTGATTGGACACTCTGACGGTGGCTGACTCGTGTTATGATCAATAGAAGTAAAAGTCACTTGGATACATTTGTGTTCATGGTCAGTGGCACGTGCCAACATTGTAAAGGCATTGCGCACAATAGACACAACGAGACACAAGTATTCTACCTTGTTTGTACCTGCAGGATCATGCCTAGTACATCTGCACTGTGATTGGACACTCTGACCGTGGCTGACTCGTATTATGATCAATAGAAGTAAAAGTCACTTGGATACATTTGTGGTCATGGTCAGTGGCACATGCCAACTTTGTCAAGGCATTGCGCACAATAGCCAAACCGGGTCACCAGTATTGTACCTTGTTTGTACTATAAGATCATGTCTAGTACATCTGCACTGTGATTTGACACTCTGACCGTGGCTGGCCCGTATTATGATCAATAGAAGTTAAAGTCACTTGGATACATTTGTGGTCATGGTCAGTGGGACATGCCAAATTTGTCAACGCATTGCACGCAATAGCCACACCGAGCCACCAGTATTGTACCTTCTTTCCACCTGCAAGATCATGCTAGTGAATCTGCACTATTATTGGACACTCTGACTGTGGCTGACTTGTGTTGTGATCAATAGAAGTAAAAGTCAAATGGATACATTTGTGGTCATGGTCAGTGGCACATGCCAACTTTGTCAAGGCATTGCGCACAATAGCAACACCGAGCCACCAGTATTCTACCTTGTTTGTACATGCAAGATCATGCCTAGTACATCTGCACTGTGATTGGACACTCTGACTGTTGCTGACTCGTATAATGATCAATAGAAGTAAAACTCAGTTGGATACATTTGTGGTCATGGTCAGTGGCACATGCCAACTTTTTCAAGGCATTGTGCACAAGAGCCACACCAAGCCACCAGTATTCTACCTTGTTTGCACCTGCAAGATCATGCCTAGTATATCTACACTCTGATTGGACACTTTGACTGTGGCTGACTCCTGTTATGATTCATAGACGTTTAAGGTACTTGGTAAACTTTGTGGTCATGGTCGGTGGCACATGCCAACTTTGTCAAGGCATTGCGTACAATAGCCATGCCAAGCCACCGGTTGTTTACCTTGCTTATACCTGAAAGGTCATTAATATTAGATTTGCACTGTGATTGGGTACTCTGTCCGTGGCTGACTTGTGTTATGTTTCGTAGAAGTTAAAGTCACTTGGTAAACTTTGTGGTCATGGTCCGTGGCACATGCCAACTTTGTCAAGGCATTGCGCACAATAGCCACACCTAGCCACCAGTATTCTACCTTGTTTGAACCTGCAAGATCATGCCTAGTACATCTGCACAATGATTGGACACTGTGACCGTGGCTGACTCGTGGTATGATCAATAGAAGTAAAAGTCACTTGGATGTATTTGTGGTCATGGTCAGTGGCACATGCCAAATTTGTCAAGGCATTGTGCACAATAGCCACAGTAAGTCACCAGTATTCTACCTTGTTTATACTTGCAAGGTCATGCCCAGTATATCTGAACTATGACTGGACACTCTAATCGTGGCTGTCTTGTGTTATGATTCATAGCCGTTTAAGGTACTCGGTAAACTTTGTGGTCATGGTCATTGGCACATGCCAACTTTGTGAAGGCATTGTGCACAATAGCCACACCGGCCACCAGTATTGTACCTTGTTTACACCTTCAAGATCATGCCTAGTACAGCTGCACTATGATTGGACACTCTGACCGTGGCTGACTCGTATTATGATCAATGGAAGTATAAGTCACTTGGATACATTTGTGGTCATAGTCAGTGGCACATGCCAAATTTTTGAAGGCATTGTGCACAATAGCTACACCGAGCCACCATTATTCTACCTTGTTTGCACCTGCAAGATCATGCCTAGTACATCTACAATGTGATTGGACACTCTGACCGTGGCTGACTCGTGTTATGATTCATAGCCATTTAAGGTACTTGATAAACTTTGTGATCATGGTGAGTGGCACAAGCCAATTTTATAAAGGCATTGCACGCAATAGCCACACCGAGCCACCAGTATTGTACCTTGTTTGCACCTGCAAGATAATGCCTAGTAAATATACACTGTTATTGGATTCTCTGACCGTGACTGACTTGTGTTATGATCAATAGAAATAAAAGTCAAATGGATACATTTATGGTCATGGTCAGTGGAACATGCCAACTTTGTCAAGGCATTGTGCACAATAGCCACACCAAGCCACCGGTATTCTACATTGTTTGCACCTGCAAGATCATGCCTAGTACATCTGCACTGTGATTGGACACTCTGATTGCGGCTGACTCGTGTCATGATTCATAGCTGTTTAAGAAACTTGGTAAACTTTCTGGTCATGGTCAGTGGCACATGCCAACTTTGTCAAGGCATTGCACACAATAGCCACACCGGGTCACCAGTATTGTACCTTGTTTAAACTGTAAGATCATGTGTAGTACATCTGCACTGTGATTAGACACTCTGCCCATGGCTGACCCGTATTATGATCAATAGAAGTCAAAGTCACTTGGATACATTTGTGGTCATGGTCAGTGGGACATGCCAAATTTGTCAAGGCATTGCACGCAATAGCCACACCAAGCCACCAGTATTGTACCTTCTTTGCACTTGCAAGATCAGCCTAGTAAATCTGCACTATAATTGGACACTCTGACTGTGGCTGACTTGTGTTATGATCAATAGAAGTAAAAGTCAAATGGATACATTTGTGGTCATGGTCAGTGGCACATGCCAACTTTGTCAAGGCATTGCGCACAATAGCCACACCGAGCCACCAGTATTCTACCTTGTTTGTACCTGCAAGATCATGCATAGTACATCTGCACTGTGATTGGACACTCTGACTGTTGCTGACTCGTATAATGATCAATAGAAGTAAAACTCAGTTGGATACATTTGTGGTCATGGTCAGTGGCACATGCCAACTTTTTCAAGGCATTGTGCACAAGAGCCACACCAAGCTACCAGTATTCTACCTTGTTTGCACCTGCAACATCATGCCTAATTTATCTGCATTATGATTGGACACTCTGACCGTGGCTGACTCCTGTTATGATTCATAGACGTTTAAGGTACTTGGTAAACTCCGTGGTCATGGTCAGTGGCACATGCCAACTTTGTCAAGGCATTGCGTACAATAGCCATGCCAAGCCACCGGTTGTTTACCTTTTTTATATCTGAAAGGTCATTAATATTATATTTGCACTGTGATCGGGTACTCTGACCGTGGCTGACTTGTGTTATGATTCGTATAAGTTAAAGTCACTTGGTAAACTTTGTGGTCATGGTCAGTGGCACATGCCAACTTTGTCAAGGCATTGCGCACAATATCCACACCTAGCCACCAGTATTATACCTTGTTTGAGCTTGCAAGATCATGCCTAGTACATCTGCACTGTGATTGGACACTGTGACCGTGGCTGACTCGTGGTATGATCAATAGAAGTAAAAGTCACTTCGATGTATTTGTGGTCATGGTCAGTGGCACATGCCAACTTTGTCAAGGCATTGTGCACAATAGCCACATTAAGTCACCAGTATTCTACCTTGTTTATACCTGCAAGGTCATGCCCAGTATATCTGAACTATGACTGGACACTCTAACCATGGCTGTCTTGTGTTATGATTCATATTCGTTTAAGGTACTCGGTAAACTTTGTGGTCATGGTCAGTGGCACATGCCAACTTTGTCAAGGCATTGTGCACAATAGCCACACCGGCCACCAGTATTGTACCTTGTTTACACCTTCAAGATCATGCCTAGTACATCTGCACTGTGATTGGACACTCTGACCGTGACTGACTCGTATTATGATCAATGGAAGTATAAGTCACTTGGATACATTTGTGGTCATGGTCAGTGGCACATGCCAAATTTGTGAAGGCATTGTGCACAATAGCTACACCGAGCCACCAGTATTCTACCTTGTTTACACCTGCAAGATCATGCCTAGTACATCTACAATGTGATTGGACACTCTGACCGTGGCTGACTCGTGTCATGATTCATAGCCATTTAAGGTACTTGATAAACTTTGTGGTCATGGTCAGTGGCACAAGCCAACTTTATAAAGGCATTGCACACAATAGCCACACCGAGCCACCAGTATTGTACCTTGTTTGCACCTGCAAGATAACGCCTAGTAAATATATACTGTTATTGGACACTCTGACCGTGAATGACTTGTGTCATGATCAATAGAAATAAAAGTCAAATGGATACATTTATGGTCATGGTCAGTGGACCATGCCAACTTTGTCAAGGCATTGCACACAATAGCCACACTGAGCCACCAGTATTCTACCTTGTTTGAAAGTGCAAGATCATGCCGAGAACATGGGCACTGTGATTCGGTACTCTGACCGTGGCTGACTCGTGTTACGATTTATAGAAGTTAAAGTCACTTGTTAAACATTGTGGTCATGGTCAGTGGCACATGCCAACTTCATCAGGGCATTGCGCACAATAGCCGTGCCAAGCCACCGGTTTGTTACCTTGTTTATTTCTGGAAGGTCATGCCTAGTACATCTGAAATGTGATTGGGCACTCTGACCCTGGCTGACTCGTGTTACAATTCATAGACATTAAAGGTACTTGGTAAACGTTGTGGTCATGGTCAGTGGCACATGCCAACTTTGTCAAGGCATTGCGCACAATAGCCACAACGAGCCACCAGTACTCTACCTTGTTTGTACCTACAAGATCATGCCTAGTATATCTGCACTGTGATTGGAGACTCTGACCATGGCTGACTCGTGTTATGATCCGTAGCCGTTTAAAGTCACCTCGTAATTTTTGTGGTCATGGTCAGTGGCACATGCCAACTTTGTCAAGGCATTGCGTACAATAGCCACACCGAGCCATTAGTATTCTACCTTGTTTATATCTACAAGATCATGCTTTGTAAATCTGCACTGTTTGTGGACACTCTGATCATGGATGACTTGTGTTATGATCAATAGAAGTAAAAGTCACTTGGATACATTTGTCTTCGTGGTAAGTGGCACATGCCAACTTTGTCAAGGCATTGCGCACAATAGCAACACCGAGGCACCAGTATTCTACCTTGTTTATACCTGTAAGATAATGTCCAGTACACCTGCACTGTGATTTGACACTCTGACATTGGCTGACTCGTGTTATGATTAATAGCCGTTTAATGTACTTGGTAATGTTTGTGGTCATGGTCAGTGGCACATGCCAGCTTTGTCAAGGCATTGCGCACAATAGCCGTGGCAAGCCACCGGATTTTTACCTTGTTTATACCTGCAAGGTCATGCATATTTGATGTGCACTGTGATTGGACACTCTGACCGTGGCTAACACGTGTTATGATTAATAGAAGTAAGAGTCACTTGGATACGTTTGTGTTCATGGTCAGTGGCACCTGCCAACTTTGTCAAGGCATTGCGCACAATAGCCACACCGAGCCACCAGTATTCTATCTTGTTTACACCTGCAAGATCATGCCTAGTACATCTGCACTGTGATTGGACACTCTGACCATGGCTCACTCGTGTTATGATCAATAGAAGTAAAAGTCACTTGGATACATTTGTGGTCATGGTCAGTGGCATATGCCAACTTTGTCAAGGCATTGCGCACAATAGCTTCACCGCGCCACCAGTATTCTACCTTGTTTATACCTGCAAGGGCATGCCTAGTATATGTGCACTATGATTGGACACTCTGACCGTGGCTGACTCGTGTTATGAATCATAGCCGTTAAAGGTACTTGGTAAAATTTGCGGTCATGGTGAGTGGCACATGCCAACTTTGTCAAGGTATTGCGCACAAAAGCCGTGAAAAGCAACCGGTCTTTTACCTTGTTTGTACCTGCAAGGTCATGCCTAGTATATCTGCACTGCGATTAGACACCCTGACCGTGGCTGACTCGTGTTATGATCAATAGAAGTAAAAGTCACTTAGATACATTTGTGGTCATGGTCGGTGGCACATGCCAACCTTGTCAAGGCATTGTGCACAATAGCCATACCGAGCCACCAGTATTCTACCTCGTTTGCACCTGCAAGATCATGCCTAGTACATCTGCACTGTGATTGGACACTCTGACCGTGGATGACTCGTGTTATGATCAATAGAAGTAAAAATCACTCGGATACATTTGTGGTCATGGTCAGTGGCACATGCCAAATTTGTCAAGGCATTGCGCACAATAGCCACACCGATCCACAAGTATTCCACCTTTTTTGTACCTGGAAGATCATGCCCAGTACATATGTACTGTGATTGGACACTCTGACCGTGGCTGACTCGTGTTATGATTCATAGCCGTTTAAGGTACTTGGTAAACTTTGTGGTCATGGTCAGTGGCACATGCCAACTTTGTCAAGGAATTGCGCACAATAGTCGTGCCAAGCCACTGGTTTTACCCTGTTTATACCTGTAAGGTCAGGCATATTAGATGTGCACTGTGATTGGTTACTTTGACCGTGGCTGCCTCGTGTTATGATTCGTAGAAGTTAAAGTCACTTGGTAAGCTTTGTGGTCATGGTCAGTGGCACATGCCAACTTTGTCAAGGCATTGCGCACAATCGCCAAACCGAGCCACCAGTATTCTACCTTGTTTACACCTGCAATATCATGATTAGTACATCTGCAGTGTGATTGGGCACTCTGACCGTGGCTGACTCGTGTTATGATCAATGGGAGTTAAAGTCACTTGGATACATTTGTGGTCATGGTCAGTGGCACATGCCAACTTTGTCAAGGCATTGCGCACAATAGCCACACTTATTCACCAGTACTCTACCTTGAGTATACCTGCAAGGTCATGCCCAGTATATAAACAGTGTGATTGGACAGTCTGACCGGGCTGACTTGTGTTATGATTCATATCCTTCTAAGGTACTTGGTAAACGTTGTGGTCATGGTCAGTGGCACATGCCAACTTTGTCAAGGCATTGCGCACAATAGCCACGTCAACCCACCAGTATTCTACCTTGTTTGTACCTGCAAGGTCATGCCCAGTATATCTGAACTGTGATTGGACACTCTGACCGTGGCTGACTCGTGTTATGATTCATATCCGTTTAAGGTACTTGGTAACCTTTGTGGTCATGGTCAGTGGCACATGCAAACTTTGTCAAGGCATTGCCCACAATAGCCATGCCAAGCCACCGGTTTTAACGTTATTTATACCTGCTAGTTCATGCATATGAGATGTGCACTCTGATTGGACACTCTGACGGTGGCTGACTCATGTTATGATCAATAGAAATACAAGTCACTTGGATATATTTGTGGTCATGGTCAGTGGCACATGCCAGCTTTGTCAAGGCATTGCGCACAATAGCCACACCGAGCCACCAGTTATCTACCTTGTTTATACCTGCAAGGTCATGCCCAGTATATCTGCACTGTGATTGGACACTCTGACCGTGGCTTACTCGTGTTATGATTCATAGCCGTTTAAGGTATTTGGTAAACTTTGTGGTCATGGTCAGTGGCACATGCCAACTTTGCCAAGGCATTGCGCACAGTAGTCGTGCCAAGCCACCGGTTTCTTACCTTTGTTTATACCTGCAAGGTCATGCACATTAGATGTGCACTGTGATTGGACACTCTGGCTGTGGCTGATTCGTGTTATGATTCATAGTCGTTTAAGGTACTTGGTAAACTTTGTGGTCATGGTCAGTGGCACAGGCCAACTTTGTAAAGGCATTGCGCACAATAGCGGTGCGTAGCCACCGGTTTTCTTACCTTGTTTACACATGCAAGGTCATGCGTAGTACATCTGAACTGTGATTGGGCACTCTGACCGTGGCTGACTCGTGTTATGATTCATAGCCGCTTAAGGTACTTGGTAAACTTTGTGGTCATGGTCAGTGGCACATGCCAACTTTGTCATGGTATTGCATACAATTGCCACACCGAAACACCAGTATTCTACCTTGTTTGTACCTGCAAGGTCATGCCCATTATATCTGCACTGTGTTTGGACACTCTGACCGTGGCTGACTGTTGTTACGATCAATAGAAGTAAAAGTCACTTGGATACATTTGTGGTCATGGTTAGTGGCACATGCCAACTTTGTCAAGGCATTGTACACAATAACCACACCGAGCCACCAGTATTCTATCGTGTTTATAGCAACAAGGTCATGTCCAGTACATCTAAACTGTGATTGGGCACTCTGACTGTGGCTGACTGTTAATGATGTTTTGTTCATCCA
>SZWC01025161.1:2003-19245 GCA_023375785.1 Penium margaritaceum
TTTCACCCGCTGTCTGCTGCTGTGCAAAAAAGTCTAAGGACGTCACAGAACGCACCGCCTCATCCTCTCCGGCTGCTCCGCAGGGTGCAAACCGTCCTGTCAGTGTTTGACGTCCGCGACGTACATAGTTGTCCAGGTTGAGTGTACGGACTTTGTCAGGTCCAGTCCCCGCAGCACAAAGGGTGCAAACCTGGCGTGCCGCTGACGAAACGGAGGGAGCAAACTTCGGTAGGTGGGGGAGTGAGTGAGTGAGTGGAAACGTCGCGGCGTGCTGCCCACATTGCGCAGCAATTTATTTATCCCCAGGCGTTCTGCAAGACGCCGGAGGAGAGGAGGAAGAAGAAGCGGTTACTGGAGGAGTGGAGGAGAGGGTGTTGGAGAGCAGTCAGGAGGGCAAGCATGTTGGCTGCAAGGCATGCTTGGACATGGAAGGAGGGTGTCCTAGACCATCCCTCGTCCGCATCTCACTCATAACTGGCTGAAGAGCAGATGCGAGGGAGGGAGAAGTGGGAAAGGAAGGGGATGGGGGATGCCAAAACAGCAGCTGCAGAATGTTTGCTGGAGTGAGGGAAGGACAGGAAAGAGCAAAGGAAGGGAGGGGAGGGGTGGTACCAAAACAGCAGCTGCAGTTTCCTCGGAGGAGTGAGGGGAGGACGGAGGAAAGAGCAAAGGAAGCGTTGAGTGATGGCGACAGGCTCCACTTGCTTCCTGCCCCCACCCAAGCTGGAAGAGAGAGAGAGCGATAGAGCCAACTCCTCAAATGGGGCAAGGACAATGTAAAACCCCTCGCAATCAGAAAACCCCCTCGCCTTGCTAATGTCTCCTCTTGCGAGCTAACTGCCGCTGAAAATAGGCACAGAATACGCCAAGACAGGATGTGTCAAGACAGGGCACACAGGGTACTGTATCCAGGGTGTGTGCCAGATGGTGGTGTCATCAACAGAGACCCGCCTCTTGTGGGTCTGCCTTGGCATTTCATGGGCTGGTGTAAAGGTGTCACGAGAGAGGGGGGGTGTGGGGGGCACGACCGGATGAAAGGAACAGAGAGATGTCCACGGTACAATCTACAGACATGAGCGGCGCAGGCTGCTCATGCTCACGGACTCAATGGAGCATCCCTGCTCCTCTTCTGGAAAAGAGAAGAGAAAAAGGAAAAGAGAAGGGTGTCTTATGTCATCCAGCGAGCCATTTCACAGTGTTATCCTGTTCATCTACAAACCACTTCACCAAATAGTAAAGGGAGTCTCAGCACAACTTTGAGTGGGGTAGGAACGAGTGTGTTCCATCTCTCGCATCTTTTGCAATCGTGAATAACACATCCCGAGGGGGGGCCAATGTGACTGATGTGACTGATGTGAATGTTGTGATTGATATGAATGCTGTGAACGCTGTGACTGGCGCGAAGGATGTGGATGAATGAACTGCTGATGGTTCGTTAATCACTTGGTTCAAGACCACAATGTAGGGACAATGCTGGTGTTCTTCAAAGCGCTGAGGAGCAATGTCGAAGTGAGTGTTACTCTATACACCGAGTATCATCACTAGACTGATGGGACAAATGTGAAGTATCCGCCTCAGTCGCTTTGTTTGCAGAGTGATGACAACTGACTTGAGGGCGGAGGCTGCTCAGTGGAGTAAAAGAGCTTCAACTCTCCGCATTGGGGTGTGTACCCGGGAACCACGCGTTGCACATTCCATTGCACACACTGTTGGTGTGTGTGGCTTCCACCTGTCACGAGCGACGGCAAGGAGAGCAGCGCTACAGGAGGGCGCGACGACATGATCCCGGACGCAGACGCAGCTGGCACCGGAGCACCGACGAGTGGTGGCTCCATCCACCAGCAGCTGCCAAAGAGCTGCCAGGACGCCCTGGGTGCTTGCCGGGGTGCTTTGCGGTTTTTCCTGCAGACGCTAGAGTTTTCTCGGTGGACTGGCTCTTCAGCTCGATTTGCATGTTTTGTATTTCCTGTCCACCGATCGGTGCCGGACTTGAGTGTGTGACCAGTCGTAGCATCCGGCTTGAGATTCTGCATCTCTAGGTTCAGACGGCGTAGCGTTCTGATTTGTCAGCGCAGAGTTATGGCCAAAATAGTGTTTTTGGGCCGGTTTTAGGACAGACCTTGCACTGCCGCGTGCGACACCTGTCGTGCGCCGCGGCAGGTATTTATACTGTGGACTTGTCATTTGTTATCTCTCTCTGCAATTACATTCAGTTTGAGTTTCCTGACACTGTGTTCGTGTCCCAACCCAGACCCTTGTAGTTTTGTCTCTAACTTGTGACTGTTGTCACACGCTGACCTGGCGCTGACGCCTAGTGTCGCGGCAAGTGGTTAGGAAGGTTCTAGGAAACTTCTCATGGTATCAGAGCAATGAGACCTCTCTCGCTGAGCTGCGCCGCAGAGACGCAGCACCGGCAGCAGCAGTGAGAGTCACCGCCGCCGCCGTATCCTGGGACTCGTTGCAGCCGTTTTCAGGAGCGACATCACCACGGAGTCCCGTCCACCTCACCCGGTGAGCTGTGGCAGTCACCAGCTCCAGCAGCCAAACGAAGCAGCAGCAACAGCACCGTGTGGTAGTAGCAGTCGCTTCTGGCTGGGCATTCTGACAAAAAAAAAGGGGAGGGGGAGAGGACAGAGGGGGGGGGGGGTCCTTGAGTAGGGCACCGCAGAACAACCCCAGAAGGGGCACCCGAGGAGGTGGCCCCAACAAAAAACTAGTGGCATTGGCTGCACGCAGGCTTGCATCGGGGTTACGTAGTAATAGACTGAAGCCGGGTTCAAACATGTTATCTGCCTTGGAAACGAGTTTTGCTCGACCTTCCCCTCCTGTCCGAGAAGTCGTCGTCGGTGAAGTCAAGTGCTTGCTTGCGATGTCCGGTATTTGTTTCGGAAAAAACCCTGGTTGCTGCGCGAAGTCTGTCCGATTCGCGCGTATTTCTCGGACTGGGAGTCGCTTCCTCAAGGAAAATCACGCTCAGAGAGGGCCTGTCTTCCAGACGCGACAGAAGTGCTGAAAAAAATGCCTAGAAAACACTCGATAGGCTGTCGGTGGACAGAAACAGCGACCGCAGACAGAATTGCCGTCGCGGAAGTCCTTGTGCGGCGGATTTTCTGACGTCAGCGCTGATTCCTGGATACCGAACCGATTGCATAGGGTTACTACGTAACCCCAAAAAACAAAAAACAAAAAAAGGAGGATAAAGAGAAAAAAAGGGGGGGTTCACTTTACTTTTTTCTTTATTTTGTTTTTTCACCTTTTAAGTGCGGCCTAAGGCCACCACCGTCGGCTGACGACGGAACCCGCAGTAGCAGCAGCCGTTGCGAGAGTTGCAGCAGTAGCAGCAGCAGTGAAAGTGGCTTGAGGCCACAGCCGTCAGCTGCCGACGGCACCTTGTGCAGCATTAGCACTGAAGGCGACTTGAGTTTGCACACTTGAGTCGCACAGCAGCTCACCACCAACGCCGTGGTGGCCGTCCTTGCGACAGAATCACAGCACATCAGAGAGACTGTGCTTCGATCGCTCACCTCCCCTTGTGGCCTTGTGCCAGTGGGAGCGAGTGTCCCAGACACTCACCCACACTACACTCTAGAGATGAGCACATTGGCGTCGCACGCAGCGCAGCCGGTGCCGTGGCTGGCACCTGCTCTGCATACGTGGCAGATGCCGCGTCCACAGTGGCAGTTCCAGCCGTGGCACACGCTTCCGGCGTCCAACGACTTTGCCTGCTACTTTTGCTGCGACCGACACCATGGCTGGCGCCAGTGTCGCCAGCGCCCTGCTGGGTGGCGACCGCCCTGGTTACGGTCCCGCCCTACTCCACCATCCGCCTCCGATACATCAGCTCATACAGTCGCGCGCCTCAGTGGAGCTATGGCGGTGGTGTACGCCGAGATCCAGGGTCTAAAGCGCATGGTGCAACAACTCATACACCACGTGATCTCTGAGCGGGCTGTTTCCATCATGCCGCTTCACACACCCTCTTCTTCCTTCTCGCCATCCTCACCTCTGTCAGTGTCATCACCTGACGATGCCACGCCTCCCGACCTTAGCTATACATCTGACACTCTACGCTCTGTGCTGGAGGCAGTTGGAGTCATCCCGACCAGTGACCCCTCCACTTCTGAGGTAGTCTCTTCGGCTCGCTATCGTCGTTCTCGGACTCGGCACACAAGGCGGCGGAGAGCAAGTTTGGCGAGACGTGTGCAGGAGGCAGCAGCAGACGCAGCATCGGCAGACGTCACCACGGAGCTGACTCCCTCCTCCCCAATCGCAAAGTTGGTGCGGCACCCCTTCGCAGCTTCTACCGGTGCGTCGGTCGAGGGGGGGATGGAGTGTCCGCCGAGGACCACCGGCGAGTGCATGAGGGATGCGACAGACGGTGCTTCACGACAGGGCGCTCTCAGTGAGGATGAGCCATCCGACGAGTGGTCCGACGTGGATTCGGAGACGGATGAGTGGTCTGACGCGCAGTTGGAGGCAGACATGGAGATGGAGACTATAGTTGACATAGCAGAGACCGCAGAGGCAGGTGGGGCAGTACCAGTGGATGAGGCAGTAGTAGCCGTAGCGGTGTCAGCCGGCACATGTGGAGCAGACGTCCGTTCCGCTACATTGGTGACCAGTGGAGTGTCACCAGACGTCCAGGCAGTGGGTGTGTCTGCAGCCATCGACGTCGTGACAGTAGCAACAGTTGCAATCACTGCTACTGACTGGACGTTGGCAGTAGACGTGGCTCTGGAAGGAGTCTCAGGTAACCAGATCCCCTCGTCTCCTGTCCGCGGGTTGATTTATCGAGTCCCCACAGCTCCTGCCGAGGTGCCAGTCGTGGGGGGGATGGTGTGTCCGCTGACGACCGCGGCGGAGCTCGGCATTGGTGATGCGACTGCTCTACAGCGCAGGATGATTGAGGTGGATGATGCCACACAACAGACTCAGCTAGCGGGGAGTTCAGTGGGGGAAGACATTCGCTGTGACGGAGACTCTTTGTCAGAGGAGGATTGGTCCGATGCTGAGTCAGAGTCAGGGATGGAGTTGGTGATTGTTGATGTTTTGGTGGATGACGTGAAGACGGCCGATGCCGGAGCTGCGCCCGACGATGCGGACGCTCCTGCATTAGCTGGTGTGGAGACAGCTGCCATGGTGCTAGGAGCAGTAGCATGAGGAACAGGTGATACAGATGTTGATGCTCGGCCCACAGCAGACACCCAGGTGGTTCTGGCAGATAGTGCTGGGCAGCAGGAGGAGGTGATTGACTGCCAGGACGAGGTAGACCTCCTCGATGAGGACCAGTCGTCCGACGTGGAGCGGTCGGACACAGGGTCGGAGGCAGACATAGAGGCCCAGTGCGCTGCCGTTCTTGTAGTAGCCGCGGCTAGAGCACGTGATAGCCTCTCGGTGAGAGCAGACGTCCGCGTGTGCGACATGGAGGATGCAGAGTGAGCTGCAGACATCCGACACCCCGCTACCCTGACCGGTGTCGTTGACACCATGGCGGTTCCAGCCGATGACAGCTACGCTCGTCCGAGCTACAGTTCCTATACCCGAGCGCCTACGCTCCACGGTCGACGAGCATGAGGCAGTGGTGGCTCGAGCAGAGGCACACGTGCAGAGTCTCATGGCCGAGCTCCGGGAGGCCAGCAGCCGTTGGTACACTACAGATGCTTCTGCACGACAGGTTGCTAAGATGTGCATGGAGGATGTCCACACCCGTCTTGAGGCTGCGGAGTGGTCCCTATAGGATGCACGTTGGCGACGGGCGGACGCACAGCAACAGGTGGACGATTGGTTGTGCACCAGGAGCTCGGCGTTTCTGCAGGGTGTATGGGTTCCCGATGACAGCGACGATGCTGCAGCGGCAGATACACCGACGGTTGACGACGTCTGGCCACCTGACACCCGAGTGTCGAGTGTGTCAGCAGCAGCCAGTGACTCCGCAGCACCACCCCCTTTTGGTGCAGCTGCTACGGATGCGGACGCGCTCAGTGGTGACGACCTCCTGCCAGCAGCTGGTGATCAGGCAGCAGCTGAGTCGCCTATTGGCGTGGAGAGCTTCCTACGCGATGAGGAGACGAGGATGCAGGAGGCAGTGACTCGCGCCGATGCGCACATGATGGAGGTCCACCATCAGATTCATTCCGCGACTGACCGCCTGCACGGCGTAGATGTAGCTGGCCGGCAGGCTGTCGCAGCAGAGCTCGACGAACTGCACACGCGTCTCAACGCAGCACAGTCCGTGTGGCAGCATGCAGCACAACAGCTGGCATGCATACGGGAGGCGATACAGTTGGAGGAGGCCCTCAGCGCTGCACCAGTCACATCAGCAGATGACGACAGTAGTGACGACTACAACAGCGATGACGATGACAGCGACGACGCCGCTCCGGGGTGAGGCTCTATGCTGACACATCCCACCAGCATCGTCGTCACCCTTGCTATTGTTGTGCAGGGGTATGTGGCCATGGGGGAGCCGCGCTCCCTCCTCACGGATTGTGTTGGGAGCAGCCATCGGCTTTGCTCGTACTGTCAGCCTCTGCAGCCCAGGGGGAGTGTTGGTGTGAGGACTTTGGTCTGACATCTTTTTGAGGACAGCAAGGTTACTTAGGGTGCAGCACGATGCTATGGTCCAGGTTATGCTGGTCGAGACCCGCGCACTTGGTGAGTTTCACCGGTGTGATGTGGAGACCCATTGCCTCTATGTGTTATGTATGATCCATGCTAGGTTATGCTGGTCGAGACCCGCGCACCTGTTGAGTTNGTGTGACGTGGAGACCCATTGCATACATGTGTTATGTATGATCCATGCATGATGTGGTCGAGACCCGGGCACCCGGAGACACGTTTCCGGGGTCACGAGGAGACCTGTTTCTCTGTCTCTCTTGCTTGATGTTTGGCACGTAGGTGTGTGATTCACTTCGTGCATGGTCGAGACCCGGGCATTTGGTGGGATGCACCATTGTCACGAGGAGACCCCGTGCTGTGGTATGCTTGATCAGTGCTCGCTATGATTGGTTCCCTGAGCCATCATCTCTTGCCTTCGCTCAGACATCATTATGTTGACAGTTGTGTCAGCCAGGGGGAGTGTTGGTGTGTGTGGCTTCCACCTGTCACGAGCGACGGCAAGGAGAGCAGTGCTACAGGAGAGCGCGACGACATGATCCCGGATGCAGACGCAGCTGGCACTAGAGCACCGACGAGTGGTGGCTCCATCAACCAGCAGCTGCCAAAGAGCTGCCACGACGCCCTGGGTGCTTGCCGGGGTGCTTTGCGGTTTTTTCTGCAGACGCTAGAGTTTTCTCGGTGGACTGGCTCTTGAGCCCGATTTGCATGTTTTGTATTTCCTATCCACCGATCGATGCCGGACTTGAGTGTGTGACCAGTCGTAGCGTCCGGCTTGAGATTCTGCATCTCTAGGTTCAGACGGCGTAGCGTTCTGATTTGTCTACGGAGAGTTTTGGCCAGAATAGTGTTTTTGGGCCGGTTTTAGGACAGACCTTGCACTGCCGTGTGCGACACCTGTCGTGCGCCGCGGTAGGTATTTATACTGTGGACTTGTCATTTGTTATCTCTCTCTGCAATTGTATTCAGTTTGAGTTTCCTGACACTGTGTTCGTGTCCCAACCCAGACCCTTGCAGTTTTGTCTCTAACTTGTGACTGTTGTCACACGCTGACCTGGCGCTGACGCCTAGTGTCGCGGCAAGTGGTTAGGAAGGTTCTAGGAAACTTCTCAGTGGAGTAAAAGAGCTTCAACTCTCCGCATTGGGGTGTGTACCCAGGAAACCTGCGTTGCACATTCCATTGCACACACACCATAGATGCGCAAACTCCCGAAACTTTCATGCACCGAGCACGAATTTGCTCCCCCCCAATCATATCTGGGCAGTCTGTGTTAAAGTTCGTTGGTCACTCATAACTCTATGCCCACTTTTCTCACACATTCTCCACACACCCGTGTACAGATTGATTAACAATGGTACTACCTGGGGAGGTGTCTGACGCAGCCATCTTGGCTGGAGCCGTCAACGTCCTCAAGCTGCTGCTGGACCCAGGGGTGCTCTCTGGCACCCATGTTACCATTGCATGATTCCTCACAATTCTCTATGACTCTTTGTGTGATGCGGTAGATGCTAGGGCCGTACACTCTCACTGCCGTGCCCTGNATAACTCTATGCCCACTTTTCTCACACATTCTCCACACACCCGTGTACAGATTGATTAACAATGGTACTACCTGGGGAGGTGTCTGACGCAGCCATCTTGGCTGGAGCCGTCAACGTCCTCAAGCTGCTGCTGGACCCAGGGGTGCTCTCTGGCACCCATGTTACCATTGCATGATTCCTCACAATTCTCTATGACTCTTTGTGTGATGCGGTAGATGCTAGGGCCGTACACTCTCAATGCCGTGCCGTGCATCATTTTATCTTGCCTTGCATGTGTTGGGGGAGCTGCATATTTCCCGAGTGCTGATCCTTAGGGGGCCACCATGTCGGTCTTGACCGTGCATTGGTGAGTAGCCGCCCTCGGTTATTCCGAGAGGTCGGGCTCGACCCCTGGGTGGCGGCGTCCACCCACCCGAGCTCGATGCTCGTGGTGGGTGAGTGCTCACCGGTACATGTCTCTCTCGCTTCCCCCCTCACCTTTCGTCTCGGTGTAACTGCAAGTTCTTGCAAGTAAGTTACCGCGTCCATGGCGTCTTTTGCCCCGTGTGCCTGGATGCATTCACCCACAGCAATACACACGTGCTAGCATGCAACTTCCTAGTAACTACTGGTATTAGAGCCGTGAGATACGCTTCTCACTGCTCAGCGGTCCTGGGTCGTGGAGTTACCGAAGTCCACGTTGTCCGTGGTCCACGAATCACCGCAGCTACTCTCGCAGCTGCTCACGGCCTTCACCTCCTACCTATCCGCAGTGGTAGTCTCAGCTGCATCCTCGGTCTCGTCTCTCAGGACCATGCGAGTGCCCTCTCGCTCACTCGCACTCTCGTGGTCTCTCACAGCCGTAAGCCATAGGTCCGTCTCTCCGGTCCTCACATTTGGTCCGGCTCCACCACCACTCTGCTCAGTGACTCGTAGCTGAATCTCCGGCCGTCCGCGGTGTCTCGGCGGATCTACCGTCACTCTCCAAGCTCTGTGAGCCGTCACCCGGCTGCCGCGTTCTCTCCGCAGCTGCTTTTGGTTGCTGCTCACGGTCTCCCGTGGTCTTGAGGGCTTCCACTGCGTTTCTCCGTTTGCCGTGAACTGCCATCTCTCTTGGCAACTGCACCCTACCCGGATGTTTCACGTGTCCTCGCAGCCTCTCTTGGCTGCCGTCAAGGTCACCCGTGGCGCTTGTGTGCATCATTCGCCCTCTCCTTCTGCACCGCATTCTCTTGCTGCGCTCTGCTTCTCTCTCGCGCACCTGTCCCTATCCCTTGTTGCCTGCCGCAGCCCACTGCTGGTTTAGGTGCTCGTGAGGTGTGGATATCGCTCTCTGCCGACAACCCTTCTGCATTCTTCCCAGCAGGTCAGCTGCTTCTGTAGCTGCAGCAGCCACCCTGGATTCTTCACCTCTTGACGGTCCCCCTGATGAGGAGCTCGACTCTCCTCGGACTACCGCACGCCATGCCAACTACAGGTGGGAGGCTCTAATATACTACAACCCTCCTACACCCCCAGACTACGATACACCCCTCTGGTTTTGCATGCTTGACTCCAACTACTACTGGCAAGGGGATCTACAGAGGGAAGCAGCTGCGCGCGAGGAGGAGATCAACCATCAAGTGTACACGACGGACGATCTACCACCGTCTCCTCCTCGCCCTACAACTATGCAACCCACAGCCGGCACTCAACCATCCACATCCTCGTCCACGTCTTACACCACTGCCGGCCCGTCTCCCGCTGCCGCCCCATCTGCCGGACCGACCCCAACCCCAGAGGTACCAGGCGTTGTCCCTGTGCTTCCTGTGCACACGGACTCCATCGGCCTTGCAGGGGCGGTGCTTGATGCAGCAGCGGGGGCGCTAGCAACCTTTGCTACAGCTGCCTGTGCTTGCCGGGCGCCCACTCAGACTGTAGTGGGGCGAGCATCAGACGCATACGCTCATGCAGTAGCCTCGCGTACGCTGCTGGCAGCAGCTGCAACAAACATCGCCACTCAGGTCACGACAGCAGCAGCCTCTGTAGTAACCGCAGCCTCATCTGCAGCAAAACACTACTGCAGTTGCCGTCAGCTCCATCCGCTCCTCCACTGCATTAGCTGTCCTGACTCCCACAGGTGCTCCACGTGAGCTGACACAACACGTCACCACAGGGGTCCTTGTGGCATCTGCATCTGCAGCAGTGGCCGGAGCCACGGTCACCGGCCTTCTGTGCCTGACGGTGGCGGTTGCAGGGTGGGTGGCAGTGCTCTTCTCCTCAGCAGCAGCTGTGGTTGCTCCTCTCTTCACCCTTCTGCCACGGCACTAGATCGGTGAGACCATCCCTCACCCTGACCTCTTCTTCTCACTTTCTCTCCTTCCTCATCCAAGTCCTATTTTCCCTTATGCTCTCATCATGCCTGGACGAGAAGATAAGCTAGAGGCTCTTTAGGCTGCACTTAGCGAGGCTCAAGCTGAGCGCCGAAAGGCGCAAGATGAACTTTGAGCGTGAACGTGATGCACAGCAAGAGCTAGCCGCGTCAGTAGCTGCATTAGTTTTTGAACGTCTCCGCTCCATCCCAGCCTTTGCTGCAGCCCTCCCTGCCGACAAGTCAGTGTCCACTAGCTCATCAGCACCCCCGAGCGGTGGTGCAACCAATGCCTCCTCTTCCTCTCCTTCCATTGGCACAACCTATGCTGGTGCTCTCCCACCAACACGTCAAAAGGACTTTGAGACACCGCCACCTCACTTCACCTCGAAGCTCACCTTCACTTCTTGGGAGACACGCTTCAGTGCGTGGGCTCAGGGTGAACTACTATGGGAGTACTACTTCCTTGCTCAGCCACCAGTTGTGCCCCAGCCAGCGGAAGCTGCCCGTGCTATGCGGGCACTCATCACTGCCGGCCCTGAGAACCTCCTAGGTGACATCGGTACATACAATGCTGACCCCACCCGCGGTGCCACTACAGACCCTGTGGGTGCTTATGCACTCATTTGTCACAGAAAAACTGTCACTGGGCATGCTGCTCAGAGTGCTCTCACCGTCCAGTTCAACACCTTGCAGATGCATGCGGACGAAACTGCAGACGAGTATTGGGCACGCAGTCTGCGTCTTCTGAGGGACCTGGGCAAAGCCGCCCCAGGTCCACTCTCTGCCTACCTCTCTATTGTTGCTCGTCTCATCCCTGAGCTGTCTGACCTCTATCTTCATGTCTCTCAGGCAGAACTCGAGCGCCTTGCCTCTGCACCTGTTCCTGCTGATGCCCCACCGGGTATTGGCCCTTTGTTTGACGTCACTGCTGCACGTCTCACTGACTGGTGGAACTCCCTCCAAAACAAACGCATGCATCGCGCCGCCATCGCAGCAGTCACTACATCCTCACCCTCTTCCACAGCTGCAGCCTCTTCTGTCACCAACTCCTCTCAGGATTCTGTGCATTCCACCCAAGGTTGCTCTCGTCACGGGAGCAGTGGCTCAGGCTCCGGCCATGGCGGCGGTCGTGGGGGTAGAGGGCGTGGGGGTGGACGTGGTGGCAAGAACTCTGGGTCATCTGTTGCTGATGTCACTTGCGGGAACTGTGGTGCTACTGGGCACTCAGCGCCCAAATGTCCCGCACCCCGTGACGATGTGCGTCTTGCCTCCTCCATGCGTGCCCACTGGGCATGCACCGGTGCTACAACTGCTTCTGTTGCCACCGTAGTGACAGGCTCATCGTCCTCATCATCCTCATCATCCTCATCTGCCTCGGCTCTCACTACTGCACTAGCCCCTCTTCAACAAACACCGGCTGCTTCCAGCCCTTGGGACTGGGTGCCACCACTGTCTGGGCCCTACTACGGGCCTCCATCTTCTCACTACCCCGTCCCTCATTGGGCTTGTGATGACGGCCATAACTCTGACTGCTGCACTGATCGCTCCTCCGAGCGTTCATCTGATCGCCGGAACGAGGAGCGCACCCTCGAGCGTCGTCTGGCCGAGCTCCTTCACCTACGCACTCAGGGAGGTGAGAGTGTGAGTGGCCAACCCCTTGTGTTGTCATGTGAGTCTGATGTTACTCTTTGTGGCTCTGCCTCTGGTGGTGTGCAAGGGGATTTGCCTGATGATCGTGCTTGGATTGAGGAATGGCAATCTCACACGTACCCCTCGCGTCTTGGTCATCCATCCTCTTCCTCTCTTTGTGGCACTGTTGCTGTCTGCCTGGTTCTACCCTTCACTCGTGCATCACCTGGCCTCTGGATCATTGATTCCGGGGCCACCCATCACATGACCTCCTGTCGCTCCTCCTTTGTCTCCCTCGGGCCCGTGCGGTCTGTACGCTCTGTTCGAACTGGCTCCGGCCAGCTCCTACCTGTCCAAGGTGTTGGTGTCGTCCGTTTCGTTGGTCCCGGGGGCACTATGTACCTCCCGGATGTCCTGTACGTTCCTGACCTTGAGGTCAGCCTTCTCTCTGTGACCACCCTTGATGATTAGGGCATGGATTTCTCATCCAGCCGCGGCCTTGCCTCCATCTCCCTTCGTTCCTCTGGTCGTGTTGTTCTTCGTGGTATTCGCTACAATCGCCTGTTCCGCATTCCTCTCATGTTCCCATCACCTTCCGCTGCCTCTGCCTTGGTGCACGTTGCTCCCTCTCTGTCTTCTGACAACGCTGATCTCCTGCATCGTCGCCTCTGTCACATTCACACTACTGCGATCCAGCGCCTCCTTTGCCTCCAGCCTGCCCATGGCCTTGACCCTGCCACATTTTCCCCTCCTTGCACGTCCACCTGTCTTGATTGCGCTGCTGGCAAAATGTACCGCTCTCCTTTTTCCACCTCCGAGTCCACCACCTCGCATCCACTTGATTTGGTGCATGTTGTCGTCATGGGCCCCTTACCCCGGGACTTCCTGGGCGGCATTGGTCGGTACGTGCTGTGTCTCACTGACGATTTCTCCCGTTACCGCTGGGTCTTTGCTCTGCGGCACAAAAGTGATGTTACTGATGTGATTGAGTCCTGGCTCCCTCAGGCCGAACGCGCATGTCAGCGGTCCCTGTGCGTGTTCCGCAGTGACCGTGGTGGTGAGTTCTATGGTCCTACGTCTCGCTTTCTTGAGTCTCGTGGTGTTCGGCTTGAATCCACCGCTCCCTACACTCCCCAACAGAATGGAGTGTTTGAGCGCTGGAATCACACTCTCGCTGATGGTGTTTGTTCCCTGCTCTCCTCCTCTGGTCAGTCTCCCCTCTTCGCCTTTGAAGCCATGTCCTACATGACGTGGGTCTGGAACCGCATCCCACATGGGCCCCTTCCCCACACTGTCACCCCCTTTGAACGATGGACTAGTCTACGTGCTGACCTTCGTCTTGTCCGCGTTTGGGGCTCTCTTGCCTTTGTCTGGGTACCATCCGACCAACGTGATGGTAAGCTGTCTCCCCGTGGTCGCATTTGCATCTTTCTTGGTGTCTCCCCTTTTTCCAAGGCATGGCGCTTCTGGGACCCTTCCCGTTGCCGTGTCCTTGAATCTCGTGACGCTCTGTTTTTTGAACATCTGTTTGAGCGTGATGCTCCCCGCTTCGGTGGGTCCCTCGCTCCGTCTCTTCGGGGTGGGGGTGGTGGTTCTCTGCTCTCTGGGCCTACTATTCCTCCCTCTGTACGTCCCTCGGCTTCCCCTGTCTCCTCACCTGCTGACCACAGCCCTCCATTGCCTGCGTCCCTCTCACCGGCCTCACCCTCCACGGCTCCCTTGGCCTCGACTAGTCCCTCCAGCTCCCCTGTTGGCTCCCCTGCAGTCTCATCATCCTCTCCCACTCTTGGCGCCGCCTCGGAGCCCCCTGTCGCCTTGGTGTCCCCCCTTGACACATCCTCTCCATCTGGTTCACCTTGCTCTTCTCCTGCGCGCACTCCGCCCATTCCCCCAGTCTCACCCTACAAACGCGGTGGCCGTCTCCGAGCTCTCCCATCTCAGTCTCACCCTGTCGTCTCTGGTGACCCCGGCCTCCGTGCCCTTGGTCTCACTACCTCTGGCTTGGCTGCAGCCACTTCTGTTGTCCACCCCAGCACCGCACTTGGTTACTCTCTTGTCGAGCAAGAGTTCCACTCTGCGGTGACCTCTTCTGTAGCCGGGTACGTTGCATCATGCTTTGCGGCCGCCGGCCTCTCACCCCTCTCCCTTGAACCACAGACTGTTCAGGCTACCCATACCGCCTCTGACTCCCTGCTATGGGAGCAGGCCATGAAGGCCGAACTTGAGGCGCTGTCTGATCATGGTGTGTGTGAGCTTGTTGATCTCCCACCCGGCCGCAAGGCAGTTGCTACCAAATGGGTGTACCGCCGCAAGCTAAACCCAGATAACACAGTTGAACGATACAAGGCTCGCCTCACGGCCAAGGGATTCTCTCAAATCCCTGGGGTTGACTTTGATGAAACCTTTGCCCCAGTCGGCCGCTACACCACAGCCAGAGCTCTGCTCAGCCTAGTTGCACAGCATGACTGGGAACTTGAGCAAATGGATGTCAACAACGCCTTTCTTCATGGCAAATTGGATGAAGAGATCTACATGGTCCAGCCACCAGGCTTCTCTGATGGCACAAACCGNGCGCTGTCTGATCATGGTGTGTATGAGCTTGTTGATCTCCCACCCGGCCGCAAGGCAGTTGCTGCCAAATGGGTGTACCGCCGCAAGCTAAACCCAGATAACACAGTTGAACGATACAAGGCTCGCCTCACGGCCAAGGGATTCTCTCAAATCCCTGGGGTTGACTTTGATGAAACCTTTGCCCCAGTCGGCCGCTACACCACAGCCAGAGCTCTGCTCAACCTGGTTGCACAGTATGACTGGGAAGTTGAGCAAATGGATGTCAACAACGCCTTTCTTCATGGCACATTGGATGAAGAGATCTACATGGTCCAGCCACCAGGCTTCTCTGATGGCACAAACCGGGTTTGGCGTCTGCACAAGGCCCTCTATGGCCTCAAACAGTCTCCACGGTATTGGAACCAAGAAATCACAGCCACTCTTGAAAAGGGGGGGTACAAGCGGAGTACAGTGGATCCAGCCCTCTTTCTCGGGCCTCCCACCAAACCGCTTGTTGCCATTCTTGTGTACATGGATGACCTTCTCATTGCCTCTCCCGATGCTGCATCTGTGACTTCCGCCAAGTCTCTGCTGCAAGCGACATACCCTACTGCCTAATGATTTCGTTATTGATTATTTCACCGGGACTACGAATTCTTTTATTCGGCTACACGTTCAATGTTATCCCAGGATAACGAAAACGTTTTATTAATTCCTCAAGCGAGGTCGACACTCGAGGACGTAACGAAATCTAAAGTGCAATCGCGTAACCTCGGGTGGCCACTGGAATGCCCGATTTTCTGGTGTCGCATGACCACCGACACCGAAAATCGAGAGGCCTAGAGTCGATCGAGACCGTCTCCAGGTTAAGAAAAAACGAATTCAAGATTACAACTGGTAAATTATTTTAGACAACGAATTCATCAGGCAGTAGGGTATAAGATGAAAGACCTTGGTCCAGCTCGTGTCTTTCTAGGGATGGAGTTGGAGCGTGATCGCACACGTCGCATTTTGCATGTGCATCAGGTTGCGTATGTACGCAGCCTGGGGGAGCGCTTTGCACCTCTCCTTACCTCCATTCTCACAGCGTCCACTCCCATGACGCCTGCCGGGTAGTCCCTCTTCAAGTCACTTTATCTCACCAAACTGGGGGAGGCAGTGGATGTGACTGATTATCTCCGAGTCATTAGCTCCCTGATGTACCTCGCCACAACCACGCGTGCAGATGTTGCCTTTGCCGTGAACTTTCTTTCACAGTTCTCCCAGTACCCTTGAGAACGGCACCTCGAGGCAGCTCTGCAAGTGGTACGGTACGCTCTCTCTACCCCTCGTGTTGGTCTGCTCTTCCGTGCACAGCCCTCTGTTGTGGTGGATGGCTTCACGGACAGCGATTGGGCGCATGATGCTGATGCTCGCAGTCCCACAGGATATACCTTTCTGGTTGGTGGCACTGCAGTGTCCTGGAAAAGTGGCAAGTAAGGGTGTGTGGCACGCAGCACTGCTGAGGCTGAGTATGTCGCTCTGGGCGCAGGCACTTGTGAAGCTGTCTGGCTATGCCGTCTGTTGCAACAGTTACGCGTTCCCATCCGCTGCATCACTCTACGCTTTGACAACCAAAGCACGAAAGCCATCGCTGAAAACAGTATAGGTAGCAACGAACGCTATGCAAGCAAGCAAGCGAGCAAGTAGAGAGCGACGTAACGAGCCATGGATCGGGGGGGCAAGCTCAGAACTTAGACGTATGCGTGACACAAAGAAGTGTGCTAGTCACAAGTCGGTGAGGTGGTAAGTGCCGGTTGACCGGGCCACCCACGCGAAGCATTCGACGTGGGGCCCAGCCGCCACCCAGGGAACGAACCCGACCCTGGAGCGATCGAGCTCCAGGCGGTTTCTCACACACCGGTACAAACCGAGCGTGTGGTCCCAAAGGATCAGCAACCCGGTTCACCACTCTAGGAGCATGCAAGTGTTCAACCAAATCACAGACATGCAATCCTACAAAGTGTATCCCCCATTTTGTCGCATTGAGTCATCATCAAAGTGAGGCTTGTGGCAAGACTGGTGGCGTTGCTGCTACTTGGTAGTTAGATGGAGGCACCACCACTGTGTGTGTCATGATGTGACACAGTCTTGCACCAGAGAGCCTCAGGCCTGCTCAATCACCTGCAGTGTTGAGGTGTGTGTGTGTGCATGGAGACAAGAGGGCACTTGCGTGTGTTATGACAATAACCAACACTCCCCCATGACCCACAGACGAACAGACCACGCACACATAGCACATAGAGCAAGGAAGACATCACACGACACACATCAGCCAGGAACATCACGAGAGCGCAACAAGCCAACAGCATGCACGGCTGCTTTGAACATTCCACTGCTGAGCGCTTTGGTGAGAAAGTCTGCACGCTGCTGACGAGTGTCGACCCAGACGACCTGAACTTCTCCAGCTGCGATGCGTTCGCGCACAAAGTGATGCTCAATGTTGATGTGCTTAGTGCGAGAGTGATGCATGCCATCGTGCTCAGCGATCGCTTTTGCACTCTGGTTGTCACAGCGCAGAGTGATGCAGGGAAT
>SZWC01025162.1:11050-21384 GCA_023375785.1 Penium margaritaceum
TAGCTGGGCCATGCTTGTTGGTGGCACAGTCAGTGAGCTGGGTGCTTGTGATGCTTCTGGGAGATCGCAGCAAGAGCTACGCTGCTCCAAATTGCACATTGTAACGGGTTGGTGCGGTGCAGGCCAGGCGATGTGATGAGCAGCTCAATTTCAACCACTTGTCATTGCCATGACAAAGTTTTCAACCCTGCAATCTGCCATGCGTCTGCTTGCGATCTCCTAAGTCTGCTGTGACGACCACAATGTGGGCCGTCAGTCTAACGCTTCTCGCTGGCCATGCCATGCCATGCTATGCCATGCCATGCCATGCCATACCATGCCATGCCATGCACAAGGCACCCACCCTAAGATGCATACATATGTATGCAGCTCCGGGAGATGAGGAAGCAATTTCAAACGTGTCCCATCATCTTTACACACATCTCTTATTCACGTGTAACATTTGAGATTGCTCCAACTTGCCATGCACGGTGCTGCTGCCATGACATGTCTTTACACTTGCGTGTGGAGGCATGCATGGTCGTCACTTGTAGGATGATGTCAATGCTAGTGTGGAGAGATGTGCATGTTGTGCGTTGTCCACCCACGCACCTGTCTCCCTGCCTGCCGGCTAACACACCAGGACTTGTTTACCTTGCTATGTGCAATGTGATGCCATGTAGCCTTACGTGAGTGAAGGGAGGGCAAAATGTTCACTGCAAAATAGAACGTGCAATACTTCATGAGCTTTCCTCATTGACTTCTCCCTCAAATGGTGCTATGGATGGGAACGATGATATGAGCATTCATGTTTGAGTTCGTCTGCGTGAATGCTGGCTCTCTTGTCAATGTACTTGTTCTGTTCCGAGGGAGTGCAGTTTGATGCATATGAAAAGCTTATGGAACCGCTTCTGGGTGTTCCGCTATGGAAAATGCGCCGCCTCACGGTGGAAGGAAATTCGATCACCTTCCATAGAACACTGATGCACTTCGACACCTTGCTGCAGGTGAGTGTGTTGGAGTGAGGTTGGACCATTGTGTAACTTTCCACGTGGAATAAGGTCTTTCATCTGCATTGCAGAGTGTTTGTTTGTGTAACATGATTTTGTCTACGTAAGTCTATCCACGTGAGTGTGTACCTGAGTGTGTGTACGTGAGTGTGTCCACTTTAGTGTATGTATTTGTGTATGTGTATTTGAGTGTGCCTACGTTACAATTTTGTGATACCCTTTGTCCATTGTATGAATTCGGACAGACTAGGCATGCACTATGGAACAAGTCTAGTCCTAATTGTCTAGCTTTTAGACACTATGTGTGACGAGCCCGTCTGGCGTAGTTGCAAGCCGTGATCTCAGCGAGTGTAAGGTGATGGCGCCGATCCTGGCATGGGCTACTTTCTTGGTGACCCAAAGGATGAGGCAAAGCTTCTAGAGAATCATCCCACTTGACTGTGGCAGACTGGTGAGATGGCCCAACATTGCCCTAGGAATGATCCTCTAAGGAACCACTACGTGCATAACTCTAGAGCTGACTGTAGGACTACAAGTCAATGTCATTCTCATGTGATTCCTTACACCTGTTACATTTCAAACTCTCAACACCATTTTCCACCAAAAGGAGACATTAAAGGAAATGGTTGGTCTAAGC
Organism: Penium margaritaceum; assembly: GCA_023375785.1. NCBI lineage: Eukaryota > Viridiplantae > Streptophyta > Zygnematophyceae > Desmidiales > Peniaceae > Penium > Penium margaritaceum. The sequence goes on from SZWC01025162.1 coordinate 12,677, forward strand.
TCAAGGAGTTAGCTTCCTGTGCGAAAGTGACTTGGTGTTAAAACACAGTTGCAACAAAGGTGATTCCTAGAAGGTGCTCAATGTGGATCCATCATTTTGAAGGTGATCTTTCCCCATGATTGAGATTCTAGGAGTGGACGGCAAGTGTCATTGTGTTGGCTAGTGTCATTGTGTCGGCTAGCCGTGGCAGCAGTAGTATCGCTACCATGGTATATCCGGGGTTTCATACTGCGGTTTTGTACTGCGGTTTTGGGGTACCGAGGTCACTTCATGTTTTTGGATTTACGGATATGGTATCGCTGCTCAACTCAAAGGGTACCCCTCTTCTATACTACGGTACTATACCACAGTATTGTATCGACATACTTTTGGATCAAAAGCAAAACACGTATGATTGTATAGTTGGTCACTTTGTTTTGCTTGTTCCATATTGAGCGAGTGGATCTCAACTTTATTCGCACAATATAGAATTCATCGTCGTACGACTAGAGTATTATTGTATTACTACTATCATTCATAATGCGAAATCTGTGCAAGTATCGGTACTGATCCGCCAAAAATTAGAATACGGTTGTTCAGATATCGTGGAACTTGAGTACTGCGATACTTGGGTATTGTGGTAATCAATACCGAATTTTTCCATCCGTGGTGTCAGCCTTGTTTTCTAGCCTGTCTCCTCAAGCTAGTTGACAAAGGGTTATGACCTCACACTNCTGTCCTGGCGTGCCCTCAACCACCTAAGTGTGCACGGCTTCTTAATACAAAGAGACTTCCAAGGGAGGTGTGTGCTTTAGGTCGCCACAACACCAGGGGAGCAGAATTCTGGCAGAATGCAAATTGTGGAAACTGAGAGGCTGAGTATCATTAATGGCTAGTTATCTTGGTGAGATTACATCAGATTCTGATAGCCTATGATCTAAGCTTTCCAACGCATCCAAGCACGCCCAAAACGGAGCAGTATAGCCCTTGCTACGCCCATCTAAGCAACCCTTGGTGGAGCTGCTTTGGCTGCCGCCGACGCAAGTCGTCTTTGACATGTGCGGACGACGGCTCGAAGCGCCTTTCTTGATTGGCGAGTCAAAGGGCGGCCCGCCCTGGTCTAGGGGACCTCTCTGGTCACTTCCTTTAGGGCCTTCGGGTCTATGGAGCCAATGGAAGCTGAACACGGACAACCGGCGGCGGAGTATTCCGTCACCCCCGATGGATACCCAAATTCCACCTGCCGAGCACCCAAATCTGGATGGGGCTAACTTTCAGAACTCTCAACCAAATCAAGCAGCAGAAAGCTTGAAACCGTATGGCAAGCTCCAAGGAGTCCAAATCTATACTTAGATCAGACATCCAACCACTCTCTAGTGGTTGAACCAGGAAAATGGCAAACCGCATCCATGGCAGGGGCACTTTTTAACAATCTCCCCCGTGCAACTTCCATGCCGGATGCCTCATCCTCACTCTTACTCGTCGGCTCCTGCGCCTTCAAGCCCTTCACAGCTTGTCAAACCAAGCCTTGTAAGGCTAATGACGTGTGATCCGGGGGTTGCGCCTTGGTCAAGCAATGCAAGCATGTGCTTGGATGCCAGTGCAGCATGCCGGTCTCGTGGTGCAACAGGAAGCAGGACTACGTAGCGACCTCCTGTGTAGCCACCTCCGCCTCCTCTTTAGTTTGCGGTGCCATTGCCACACTCAGCTCATACCTCGTGGAGACCGGACTGCTCTCTGGTTTCCAGGTCTCCATGCCGTACCGCTTCAGGACCTCGGCCACATGTTTAGCCTGCCCCAAGTCAAGCGTGCGTGCCCTCCAATACCGTGTGATGCTCACCCCGAGGTAGTACTCCAGCTCCCTCATATCCGTCATCTTCAATCTGCTGCTCAGCTGCTCCTTGAGCTACTTCTAAGCCGCCAGATCTGATGAAGACAGGATCAGATCGTCCACATAGAGTGCGACAATCTGATGGAGTCCCTTTTTGCGTCGCACGTACGCTTTGTCGCCTGACTCACAGCGCTTGAAGCCAAGCTCCGCCATGTACCCGTCCATCTGCTCGTACCAGCACCTGGGCGCCTGTTTTAGCCCGTAAAAGGCCTTCCACAGCTTGCATTCCTTGCCCACCGGCGCATCCACCCCCTCCGGCACCTCAAGGTAGATCTTCTTGTCAATAACTTTGCTTGGGAATGCCGCCTTGACATCCATTTGGTGGATCTCCATATCTTTTGCAGGCCACCGCGAGGATCCTCCGGATGCTTGTGAACTTGGCGACAGGCAAGAACGTTTCATCGAGTGTTCGCCTTTCCGCTGCACGTACCCCTTCGCCACTAAGCGCGCCTTATACTTCTCCACCTTGCTCTTCTTGGTTAGCTTCACCTTGAACACCCACTCATTACTGATCACCTTCACCCCCTCAGGCCGATCCACCACCATCCGAGTGCCGTTCTCAGCAAGGGACGCAAGTTCCGATTTTATTGCTTCGCCCCACTCCTGTCCATCAGGTCTTGCAAGCGCCTCTTGCATGGTTCTCGGCTTCGTTGCGGTTGCCATTATGCACCGCGCCATGCTGACCCAGTGGCCCATGCTTGCATCGTACCGCTTTCCCGCATTCCGCTGCCTTCGGCTACGACGCGGTGACCTTGGTGACGCTGGCTGCCGGTCCTGTTGCTACTCTGCTGGAACGTTGTCCTCGGCTGCGGTCTCCCCCGCACTGGCTGTTGCGTCCTGTGCTCCAGCTGCACCTGCACCTGCTCCAGTGCCCTGCTGCGCTCTAGCACCGTCGTCCTCCGAGGCATCGACCTCTGGAGCCGCCGGCTCCTCACGCTCAAGGAGTTTGAACCACTCCCCCTGCTTTGGAGAGTGCGCTGCGTCGATGGTGTTGTTGCTGCTGCTCCAGTAGCTCTGCTGCTTATCAATCGTGACGTCGTGGCTGGTAATGACGCCCTGCCTCCGTGGATCAAAGAGGCGATACGCCTTGAGCGTACTCTCGTACCCAACGAACGCGTACGCGTTGGTACGCGGGTCCAGTTTGGAGTCTTTTCTTTGTGCGGCCTGCACCAATGCGTGCGCCTTGCACCGGAACGCCTTCAAGTGCACCACGCTTGGTTTGCGCCCACTCCATGCCTCCTGCAGCATCTTCCAGCCGCCCTTCCCCTTAAGCATTGCCATTGGGGCGAGGTTTGTGAAGTAGCACGCCGTGTTCACGGCCTCGGCCCACAAGCTTCGTGGTAATGTAGCGTGCACGAGCATCGTTCAAGCCATTGTAAGCAGCGTCTGGCTCATACGCTCTGCCACGCCATTAGATTGTGGCATGTACGGAGTGCTTGGTTGCAACTCAATCCACTGCTCCTTCATCCACCCTCCACAGCCCACGTACTCGTCGCAATTGTCGCTGCATAGTACTCCGACCTTGCGGCCAGTCTGCCTCTCCACCGCTGCGACATACCTGTTTAGCTGGTCCAACACATCGCTTTTTCGCTTCATGAAGTAGATGTAGATTCTTCTGTTGCAATCCTTGATGAAGGTGACAAAGCACCGTGCGCCCCTAATGGAGGGCGTCTTGATCGGTCCGCACACACCACTGTGCACGACCTCAAGCAGGTTCTCAACCCGCCTGTTCCAGGTCCGTTTTGGAACGGCTTGCGCTTNTGCTCTGCGGAATCTGCTGCTGCGTTTGCTGCACAGGTGATGTTGAGGCCGTGAACCATGTCGCGCTTCACCATCTCCTGCACGACTGCTGGCGACGAGTGCCCCAGCCGCCGATGCCATAGCTGCAGGTCTGCTCCCCACATTTTGCGAGGTTGAGGACGCGCGCTGGCTGGTCTGCTTTGTATGCCGCCGAGGGGATGACCTTGGTCTCAACGATGTAGAGTCCTCCCTCGCGCTTTGCTTCAAGCATGACCTCACCATTGCCGTCCATCCGCACTAGTGCGCCTTTCCTGCAGAAGAGTACTTCATAGCCCTCGTGTGTCGAGTGGCTTACACTCAAAACGTCAGCCAGGCCAGGGACATGTTGCACGTTTTGGATAACACGTTGCAGCTTTCTACCACCAACCACTACCTCGATGTCCACACCACCTTGGCCGGCCGCTGGTTCGACCTTCTCATTTGTGGTCACCATAGACTTTGCAGACTTGGTGTAGCTGAGGAACCCCATCTTCTCGACTTGGGTATGCTCCTCCGCTCCTCAGTCAAGACACCTCCGGTTGGCACACTTCAGGTCGTGGTTCTTCATGCCTTTGAGGAGCGCCTTCTTGCCTTTGGCGTCTTTGCCGCCAGCTTGCGCCTCTTCTGGTCACACCTTGGCCCAATGGCCCTCCTTGCCACAGCTATGGCATGCACCCTTCTTGGCGCCCTTCTTGTTGCCGCCCTTACCGCACCTCGCTTGCCACTACTGCTGCCGCCCTGTGTTTTGGTAATCAAGGCAGGTGAGGATGACGAGGTCTCGCCACCGATGCGATGGTGCACCTTGTTGCTGATGTACTCAGCGACTGCGAGGTAGGTAAGTTAATTCTCCTCCCAACCTCCGAGCATGGTGATGAGAGGGCTCCAACTGTCCGGTGGAGCTATGAGGAGCACCATCGCCTACATCTTCGTGTCAATCTTCCACCCCACATCATTGTATTGTGAGGCAAGACACTCAATCTGTTGCATGGCGGAAGCTATGTCCTCACCCTCTTCGATCCTCACCGTGAAGAGTCGCTTCATTGCAAAGATCTTGTTGGCTATGGATGTTGATTGGTGGATGAAGCAGAGCTTCTTCCACGCGTGAGCTCTCAGGTCGCAGCCTTGGATGTAGCCCGAGTGAGATTCATGTAGCGCTAACAATAGGAGCATCAGCGCCTCCGTGTTCTTTCTCGCAAAGGCCGTCTTCTCCTCATCCGTTGCGCTCGCATCTTGAACCTCCGTGCCCTTCGTGAGCTCCAGCAGTCCCTTGTGCACGAGGTAGATCTCAAAATGCCACCGCCACAGCCCAAAGCCTAGGCCGCCCATGTACTTTGGAATGGGCGAGGACTGTGTCTTATGTGCCATGTTGAACTTCTGCAATGGACAGTCTCAACTAAAACGGCGAAGGTCACCCGGTGTGACACACCCGTGCGTTGCGGAAGCCGTGAATTTAAGTCAGGCCGGTCAGGGCTGTGTACCTATAACCCTTTGTCAGGAATGTTGTCCTGGCGTGCCCTGAACCACCTAAGTGTGCACGGCTTCTTAGTGCAAAGAGAGTTCCAAAGGAGGACTGTGCTTTGGGTCGCCACAACACCAAGGGAGCAAAGTTCTGGCAGAATGCATATTGCAAAAACTGAGAAAGACTGAGTATCATTAATGGTTACTTATTTAGGTGAGATTACATCAGATTCTTACAGCGTGTGATCAGAGCTTTCCAACGCATCCAAGCACGCCCAAAACGGAGCAGTGTAGCCCTTGCTACGCCCACCCAAGCAACCCTTGGTGGAGCCGCCTTTGGCTGCCGCCGACGCGAGTTGTCTCCGACATGAGCTGACGACAGCTCAAAGCGCCTTTCTTGATTGGCCAGTCAAAGGGCGGCTCGCTCTGGTCCAGGGAACCTCTTTGGTCACTTCCTTTAGGGCCTTGGGGTCTATGGAGCCTGTCGGAGCTGAACATAGACCACCGGCGGCGGAGTATCCCGTCACCTCGGACGGATACCCATATACCACCCGCCGAGCACCCCAACTTTGGATGGGGCTAACTTTATGAATTCTCAATCAAATGGAGTAGCTAAAAGCTCGAAACCGCATGGCTAAATCCAAGGAGTCTAAATCTGCAATCAGATCGGACATCCAACCACTCTCTAGTGGTCGAACCAGGAAAACGGCAAACGGCATCCATGGCAGTGGCACTTTTTAACAATTGCAACTTCCAAGTCGATAGCAGACGACAATTAGTATGAGCCTACATCGGCTTCATTAAAGCACAGAAGCACAGTAGCAGAGAAGTAAAGCAACGACGCCTATCATAATGAACTTTGAGCACACCAACTGTAGCATGTCAAAGGTCACTGGGATTGGATTCCCATTATGGAAACGGCAATTGGAGATTGTCGTGAGTGTGCGTGGTAACTTGAAAATGTTTCTTGAGGAGGATACTTTATGGAAAGAACGGAAGCTATGTATGCAACATGAAAAGCCCTAGACAACATGGCCCTCGCCATCTTGGTGACATCGGTGCATGACTCACAACATGTACATCTCCAAGGCGCTTTCTTCACAGACCTATGCAAAGCTTGTGTATGTGTGCATCAATCCATGGCTCTCGCAAATCAACTCTTTGTTTCTCAAGAGCTCATCGGCATGGAAGTGAGTGAAAAAGAGTCAATTTAGGACTTCCACCTGTAGTTTAAAAAACTCTTTTAACAATTGACCAAGATGAACTAGAAGATGGACGCTAGCAGGCGGGTCATGATCCTCCTCATCGTGCTACCTAGAAGCTAGGGTCCCCCCGATCACCGTCTTGGCCAATTGGAAGGAGAACGAGTTGACGTATGAGACGGTGAGCAAAGTGATGCATTGTAGTGGTAGTGAGACGTAAATCTTAACCTATGCAGCTCTCCATGATGGTGGCAAGAACTCTTCCTCCCATCACAGCGACAATGGAAATAGTGGTAGTGGAGGAAAAGGGGATGGTGGCGGTGAAAAAGGTTAAAGCGGTTCAGAGAAGTACCACATGTTTGCAAGCTTTGGTATTGTGTACGAGAGTGTAAGGCTCCCAAAAAAGAAGACGGAGGCAAAGGTGGCAAGAATGAGGATGATAGAATGGACAAGAAAGATGCTCAACATGATGACTGAGCGCACGTGCACTCAAAAGGGATCTGTGTTGCAGAAGATAAAAGTTGAAGACAGATCTCAACAACAGGTGTAAGATGCCTTCGTCTTACACCTGTTGCTGGCTCCATGTCCTTACATGGACCCCATGTGAAGGTCTTGAAGCACTACGATGTGGAGGCCTGTAAACCCATCAGCACACCCATGACCACCGAGTGCAACCTCTTCTCTATGCTAGGAAGCACAGCGTCGTGACATGGAGAACGTACCCTACCACTATACTCTTGACAGTCTCATGTTTGCCGTGGTGCAAATACGCTCTGATATCCGCTCTACTGCGGGAGAAGTGAGCAGGTGCGAAGCCAATAAAGGAACACAACATTGACAAGCCATGAAACGCATTGTGCGCTACCTTTAGAAGTCACGACGTAAAGGACTCCAATCTGGAGACCATGAAGGGTCAGACCTATTACAGCTAGTGTGTTATACAATCGTCGTCTCAAGACAAAGGATCGATGAGAGGAAGTCAACCTCGGCCTTCGTACGCAATTTGCATGTTCATGCTATTTCTTTGGCAAGGAAGAAGCANGATTGTCGTGAGTGTGCGTGGTAACTTGAAAATGTTTCTTGAGGAGGATACTTTATGGAAAGAACGGAAGCTATGTATGCAACATGAAAAGCCCTAGACAACATGGCCCTCGCCATCTTGGTGACATCGGTGCATGACTCACAACATGTACATCTCCTAGGCGCTTTCTTCACAGACCTATGCAAAGCTTGTGCATGTGTGCATCAATCGATGGCTCTCGCAAATCAACTCTTTGTTTTTCAAGAGCTCATCGGCATGGAAGTGAGTGAAAAAGAGTCAAATCAGGACTTCCACCTGTAGTTAAAAGAACTATTCTAACAATTGATGAAGATGAACTAGAAGATGGACGCAAACAGGTAGGTCATGATCTTCCTCATGGCGCTACCTACAAGCTAGGGTCCCCCCGATCACCGTCTTGGCCAATTGGAAGGAGAACGAGTTGACGTATGAGACGGTGAGCAAAGTGATGCATTGTAGTGGTAGTGAGACGTAAATCTTAACCTATGCAGCTCTCCATGATGGTGGCAAGAACTCTTCCTCCCATCACAGCGACAATGGAAATAGTGGTAGTGGAGGAAAAGGCGATGGTGGCGGTGAAAAAGGTTAAAGCGGTTCAGAGAAGTACCACATGTTTGCAAGCTTTGGTATTGTGTACGAGAGTGTAAGGCTCCCAAAAAAGAAGACGGAGGCAAAGGTGGCAAGAATGAGGATGATAGAATGGACAAGAAAGATGCTCAACATGATGACTGAGCGCACGTGCACTCAAAAGGGATCTGTGTTGCAGAAGAAAAAAGTTGAAGACAGATCTCAACAACAGGTGTAAGATGCCTTCGTCTTAGACCTGTTGCTGGCTCCATGTCCTTACATGGACCCCATGTGAAGGTCTTGAAGCACTACAATGTGGAGGCCTGTAAACCCATCAGCACACCCATGACCACCGAGTGCAACCTCTTCTCTATGCTAGGAAGCACAGCGTCGTGACATGGAGAACGTACCCTACCACTATACTCTTGACAGTCTCATGTTTGCCGTGGTGCAAATACGCTCTGATATCCGCTCTACTGCGGGAGAAGTGAGCAGGTGCGAAGCCAATCAAGGAACACAACATTGACAAGCCATGAAACGCATTGTGCGCTACCTTTAGAAGTCACGACGTAAAGGACTCTAATCTGCAGACCATGAAGGGTCAGACCTATTACAGCTAGTGTGTTATACAATCGTCGTCTCAAGACAAAGGATCGATGAGAGGAAGTCAACCTCGGCCTTCGTGTGCAATTTGCATGTTCATGCTATTTCTTTGACAAGGAAGAAGCAGGACTCTCTCTCTCTCTCTCTCTCTCTCTCTCTCTCTCTCTTT
>SZWC01025163.1:7324-18152 GCA_023375785.1 Penium margaritaceum
ATGGATGGATGGATGGATGGATGGATGGATGGATGGATGGATGGATGGATGGATGGATGGACGGATGGATGGATGGATGCATGGATGGATGGATGCATAGATGGATGCATGCGCTGACTTGTCTCACACTGTGTCGTGATTGGTTCACACAGAACAAACAACGACACCAACTGCAACTGCTGCAACCGCTCAAACTGGGATTCTTGTGAGTGCAAATGACATCAGCACGGCTGTCTCCAGTTGGTCCAAGAACAGCACAAGCAATGTGACAGCTATGCAGCACGTGTGACATGACAGCTATGCAGCACGTGTGACATGACAGCTACGCAGCACGTGTGACATGACAGCTATGCAGCACAGCGGACAGGCGAGCACACACTCTCACAAACCTTGGCATAGAACTTGACAAAGAGGTCCACCACGAGCTGCAGCGCGAGCGTACACGTCTCATACAGCCACGCGTCCATCTCCAGCTCCGTGCTCTCCCCGTCCGCCGCGAAACCCCCTCCCTTGCCCCTCCCCATGGCTCCACCCTTGTGGTGGGAGTGCCTCGTGAACGGAATCTTCTTCCCTCCACCCTCGCCCCCTTCCCCTGATGCACCCTCCCCAGCGTCCGCCCCCTCGTCCTCCTCCTCTTGCTGCTGCTGCTGCTGCAGGCTCTGCGGCTCGCTGGCGCGCCGCACGTAGTCGAAAATGGGGAAGAGGACGGAGTCGAAGACGCGCTCCCACAGCGCCGGCGAGAACATGTGGCCGTGGAATCGCAGCGTGTCAAACAGCACCTCCAGCGCCGACTTGCGGATGTCGGGACGTGGGTCGAACGTGAGCTCAGATAGCCCTGCCAACGAACGAGCAGAGAAGCAGGCAGACAGACAGACGCCGCCGCATGGCTGTGGAGTCGCAGCGTGTCAATGAGCACCTTCAGCGCACACTTGCAGAGCAAGTTTGTGCTGGAGGCAGACTCGCAGACATCAACAGAGGAGGACAGACATTCAGCAAACTTATGTGTGTTAATGTGCGCACAGCAAGGCAGAGGCAGAGGGAAGGCTGTCCATAAACCAGAAGAAATGAAACTGCTCTCAAAGAACCAGAGTTCAAACCTCTCGGTGGTGCTGTCCATAAATGCGATCGGTGTCTGTACAACACTACGTGGACAGAAATGTACCAGAGCTTGTGTCACATGCAGATCGTGGTGTGGAACAACGCGGTTGAGCAAAGCCACGCAGCCAGTAAAGGCACGCAGCCCGTCAAAGCCACGCTGCCAGTAAAGCCACGCAGCCAGTAAAGCCACGCAGCCAGTAAAGCCACGCAGCCAGAAAAGCCACGCAGCCAAGCAAAGGCACGCAACCAGCAATGACACGCAACACGTCCAGACAAGTCCAGTCCACTCCACTCTTGCTCCGCGCGCTCACCAGCAAGCAGAGGGAACCAGAAGTAGAGATGGTCATCCTTGTCCGTGAACTCGTTGCCCTCCGGCTGCCCCGGCTGCGGCTTCCGCTCGCCGCCACCCCCTCCCCTCGCACTCACGCCCCTCTCCTTCTCCAGGGCCGCCGCGCCGAGCTCCCCCTCCGCGAGCTTGAGCGCGCAGAAGCGCAGGAAGGCGATGGCGTTGAGGCTGACGTCCTTGTTGAAGCGGCTGTTGGTGAAGGCGATGAGGCAGTTGACGCAGTCTGTGAACGTGGTGGTCTCGGTCTCAGTGATGTAGGGGAAGTACTCGCGCACCACCTTCTCGATCGTCTCAAACGCGAGCAGCACGATGTTCTTGTGGTCGTCCGTGGCGGCCGTCGTGAACACCTGCCACGGGCCAAAGAAAAAAAGATGCAGCGGCACGGCAGAACCTGGTCTTCAAGAACACAAGGACCGAGCAATCCTCTAGTGATCGCTGGAGGGCGAACATCGACCTGCGGCTTCAGCACGGTCCGCAACAGCAAGTCCACCAGACGGATACAACGCACATCAGCAGAACCTGGCGGAGCCACCGCGACGAATCAGTAGCAGTCGCAGGGAAGAAGGGCAAACCCAACAGACACATCAGCAGAAGCAGCAGATGGGGCGGCTAATGTCCACCCCAAGCATGAACGTCCCTCCAAACTCGACGTTCTCCTCGCGTGTGAAACCCCATCGGAATCGCACAGCAGCACTGCGGCAGCAGGCAATGCTGCGTTTAAAAAAGACTGGATAATTGAAAAACCTGCGGCCTGTCTGAGAGGAGAAGAAAAGCACCTCCCGCCATCAACATGAACATTATCTTCCACCCTGACTTGTCGTCCTGACCATGAACATAATCTTCCACCCTGAATTTACCCTCCCACCATCAACATAATCTTCCACCCTGACTTGACGTTCCCACCATCAACATAATCTTCCACCCTGACTTGACGTTCTCACCATGAACATGATCTTCCACCCCGACTTGACGTTCTCACCATGAACATGACCTTCCACCCTGACTTGACGTTCTCACCATGAACATGATCTTCCACCCATACTTGACGTTCTCACCATGAACATGATCTTCCACCCTGACTTGACGTTCTCACCATGAACATGATCTTCCACCCATACTTGACGTTCTCACCATGAACATGATCTTCCACCCCGACTTGACGTTCTCACCATGAACATGACCTTCCACCCTGACTTGACGTTCTCACCATGAACATGACCTTCCACCCTGACTTGACGTTCTCACCATGAACATGATCTTCCACCCTGACTTGACGTTCTCACCATGAACATGATCTTCCACCCCGACTTGACGTTCTGCACGCGCGTGAACACCATCTGGCTCACGCAGCGGATGATGAGCTCGCGGATCTCGACGCTGCCGCTGCGCCGCATCACCACCACAAACGGCTTCAGGAACTCGTTCTGGAAGTTGTAGTTGGACAGCTCCTCGCGCTCCAAGAACTTCATGGCCAGCTGGCGCAGCGAGTCGATGGCGTACATGGCCACCGACAGATTCTCCATGCAGCCCACAGCAACAAAGTAGTCCGCGAGGACGGCCCAAATGCGCGACCACACGAGCCGAATGCGGTTCATGTTGAAATGCCTGCGTGTCGGAACGAGAACGAAGAGGGTGCCACATTTCTTAGGCGGCTTCAGTCCATGTCTAACCATGTCTGATAATGTCTAACGACCCCGAACTATTTCCACCCAGGGTAGGGCAAAGAAAGGCTCTGACGCTTTTACAGAAGGGGAAAGCGTACGACACAAGGATTCTGCACCTACTACTCCCACGGCATAAACGTCCACCGACAAGTAGCGAATGCACCAAAATGCACCCAGCCGTAATAAGTCTACCACCGACACCACCCATATGTGCGACCACACGAACCAGGGGCGGTTCACATCAAAGTGCCTATGTGTGGGAGTGAGTGCCCACTAGAACGACAGGCGAAACCAGGACCTACCTACGTTTTGAGGGAAGGATCTCTCCCTCAACACCCACATACCTCTGGAAACGGAGTTCAAGTTGTTATAATTATTTTGGAAGGCTTACAATTTGAGCTTTCAAGTCACTGTGCAAAGCGACTCGAACTTCAGCTCAGGTGGGGAAGCAGTGCTTCCCGAACCCTCTGTCCCAGTTCCACCTCCAGAACCAAGTTGATGCTGACTGGCACCGTGGTCTGGGACCATCGCAATAGCCAGGCTTTCTACAATCTGAGCAGCGGGGCTTCACACCCGTGTCCTCCCACAACTGTAGGATGTTGATTTTTTTAAAACGCTTTGCAAAGCGTTTAAAAAATCAACATCCTACAGTCCTCCCACACCTGGGCTGGAAAGCGCTGCAAAAGTGCACAGCGTCGCTTCCCTCGCAAAACTTGGGACGATGCAGAACGGAGAAACAGGACTGGCTCGACAGAGCCGGTGCAGAACAAAAACTGAAAATCGCCGAGGGAAGAGCTTACTCGCTTACTCCTCAACACCAGAGCAGGAGTGTCTACCTCTCTCCAGAGATGCAACTTTTGAGGCGCTTTGCAAAAGAGAGAGCTCGACTCTCACCACCGAACGCGCGAGGGAAGTTCTGCTCCACCCCAACAGCTGAGAGATTCAAGGAGGCAAGCCGGGCCAGACTTGCAAGGCAACAGTTTCCTTGCAAGAGGGAGGTGTCGACTTGTCATCCTCCCCATTGCAAAAGCAGAGGAGGAGCACAGGAGGAGGAGCCAAGAGAAGGAGCACACGAGGAGGAGGAGGAGGAGGAGGAGGAGGAGGAGGAGGAGGAGGAGCACAAACTCACGCGATCTCGACGATTTTGGTCATGCTGAAGACGCGGGGGTCGGAGGGCGAGCGCAGCTCCTCCATCGACACCTTGCACAGCGCCTTGACAAAGTTGACGATGGCCTCGCTGTTGAGGCGCTCGCTGCGTGTGAAGATCCGCGCAACCTCGTCGTTGCCTATCTGCTCCAGCAGACTCAGGTTGGCCAGCACCTGCGGCGGATACGGCACGCACATGTAACACCAACGTGAGGGATGCAAGCATGAACAGACAGAGCAACCACAGAAACCTGACGCCGCGCAACGTCGTCGTTGCACATCTGCTCCAGCAGACTCAGGTTGGTCGGCACCTGCGGCGGATACGACACACACAGCACAACACAAACGGACGTGGAGAGATGCAAGCACAAACACCGTAGCCCACATCTCCCCGGGCATTTCAACCTTTGAGTGAAATCCTCGTACATCACAAGACAAATGGTGGGGAGGACGACAGTGCCCTCAAGGCCTGCACACACATGACAGGGTGAGCGCCACATCCACAGATCACCCCACTCGGCCACGAATTCAGCTTTGCTGCACGAGAGCTTCCATCGGCTAGACATGGGCCGTCGGCCCGGCCATTGGACGTAGGGACCCTACACGGCGGCCCTGCACCGCCGCGCAAACCACAGAGCCAGTTAGCCACCACGGAGGCCGCACCAAACGTCGCCATCAGCGCGACCGTGCATCTCGCATGCCAAGAAAACAACGGCACACTGGCAACCTGAGGTGTTCTTCTGGCAAACCAGGGCTGGACATGACCACCCCCCACCCCTTCACAGTCACACACCGTAACCTCGGCCCTTCTGCCAGACCCGTGCCTCTCCGACCTTCACCAGCTCCACTGGTCCTCTTGAGGTATTGGCCACTAAAAGAGATTATGATGTGGAAAACATGCAGTCACTGGAACAGCAACAGCAGCAGCAACAACAACATCAACAGAAGCAACTCCTGCGTAATGTGGACCTCAATATCACACAACCAACCCCCAGTCGTCTTTCTTCTCCTCCTCAACCAGTCACCAGCTGGGCGATTCAGAGTTTAGAATTCTCACACGTCTGGGAAAAAATCTAAGAATTTTAAATTCTTAGGGGTTTCGCAAAGCGTCTGAGAGAATTCTCGACCAGTCACCAGGCTTTTTCTCGCCCACCTGTTCTGCAGCGGCGGCAGTGTTGGCCGTGTTGGACGGAATGAGCGAGCTCACACCGCTCACCACAGCACCTGCCGCGGCAGCTGCGGCGCTGCCGCCTGCTGCGCCGCCCGCATTGCCAGAGCCCTGGCTGCGGAGTGCTGGGCTGTCGTACGAGCCCCTCCGTGCCACCTTCTCCACTTGCGGCATCTGCAGCAGCACCACCACCACCCGAAGCACCAGCAGCGGCAAATCCAAGGTAAAAGGGGAAGCACAGGGTGAGCTACAGAGTGCGGTGCTTTGACCTGCAGCAGTGCAAGCAGCAGTCCAAGCAAGGTGGCCGTTCATTTTTCTCGGTGCTACGCGGTAAAAGGCCTTGCTGCGCCACCTGCTCCACTCACAAGAGCAGACAAGAAGCAGCAGCAGTGGCAGCAGCAGCAGGGGCAGACGAAGCAGCAGCAATGGCAGTGGTGGCAGAATGATCTCGGACTGAATCTCTGCAACATGGCGCACTCTTGCAAACAAAACGAGCTGTCCGATTTCATGCCAGAACGGACAGCTGCGCCCTCCTTGCCTTTCTCCGAAACCACAAACTAAGGCACAGCACTCTCGGCGGCTCTCTCCTCACCTTCCTCCGGGGAGTTCGAGGAGTTCTTTCCCCGTGGTGGTGGGGGTGGCCGCCGGGGTGCTGCTGCGTGTGGTGCGACTGCTGATGCTGCTGCTGTTGCTGCTGCTGCTGGCCTGCAGAAAAGAAGTGCGAGTCAGTGGGCGCACCCTCCCCAATGAGGTGCAGGTGCTCGTAGCGTGACACGCACGTGAGCACGTGCTCCCACGCCTCATGCAGAAAGTTGCCGTCCTCGTCCGCGATCGCCAGTATGGCCTGGTGGTGGTGCCAGAAATGAAGAGAGAGATAGGCAACATGGTGTGTGAGAGAGTGTAAGAGAGAGGCAACATGGTGTGTGAGAGAGTGTAAGAGAGAGGCAACATGGTGCATGAGAGAGTGGAAGGGAGTCAAGGGCAAAAACAACTGTTGGTTGCAACCACCACAGCTTGAAGCATTGTGAAGTGGGAAGAAAGAATGAAAGAAGGAGTGAGAGGACTTCACCTGACATGCCACAGCCGTGGCCTGAACGCCCTCACTGCACATACATGCCCTTCACATACATGCCCTTCACATACATGCCCTTCACATGCATGCCCTTCACATGCATGCCCTTCACATACATGCCCTTCACATGCATGCCCTTCACATGCATGCCCAACCATCAGTCTGCTTCATGTTCACAGAAGCTGTGTGGCGAATCCTCCCTGGGGGGGGGAGGGGGGTGGGGGTGGGGGCGGGGGTGGGGGTGGGGGTGGGGTTGGGGGTGGGTGAGCACACACCTTGACAGCATCGATGTTCTTCTGCTTGATGTCGACGGCAGAGTGCAGGCTGGTGAACTTGGCGAGTGACGTGATGAACGCGTCGCGCTGCATGGTCATGCTCATCACCGCCGTCACGTGCACTGCGTAGCGGAACCCCTCCAGGCACTGGCTTGTCATTGCCTCGTCCTCGCTGTTGTCCAGCGGCACGCTGAACGCCGCCAGCATGGGCGCCCACACGACGTCCACCATGGGGCGGATGAGCTGCACGTCCGACGCCGCGTGGAACACAGCTCTGCACCCGACGCGCAAGCACACACAAATGTAATAGAGGTTGATTTCTTCTAGACGCTTAGCAGAGCGTGTAAGAAGAGTTCAAACTCTTGAAGCGCTTTGCAAAGCGTGTAAAAAGGAGGAGGAGGAGGAGGAGGAGGAGGAGGAGGAGGGACAAGGAGGAGGAGGAGGGACAAGGAGGAGAACAAGAAGGAAGACGAGGGAGAGAACGAAGACACGGGACAAAAGAAGTGACAGGAGAATATGGGAGGCTGCAGTGATAGGGCGCAACTCTCTCACCCGGGTTTGCCAGCCTTGGACTTGAACTGCTCCTGCATGCTCCTCACCACCTCGTCGCTCGTCTCCAGGTCCGTGGGACTGTACAGCCGACCAGACACCAGGTTGAGGATCGTCTCGAGGCTGAGGAGGTAGTTGCTGGAGGCCGCCTGCGCCGCCGCCCTCTGCGCCGCCGTCTTGCCGTCGAGGTTGACGTCGGGCTTCATCTTGATCTCGTTGGTGGTGATGCGGTCGTACAGGCTGGACAGAAACACCTCCGGCAGGTCCTTGCCGTCGTCGATGCCGCGGTTGTTCTTCAGAAAGTCTGCCTTGGACATCTGAGCAGAGGAAAGCGGGGGAGTGGAAGAGAAAGCGGGGGGAGTGGAGAAAGAGAGTGAGGGGATCTGTCCGAGACTGGTAGAGGGCAGGAAGCTGGATTGAGGGAGGAAGAGAGGGAGGAAGGGAAGGACAGGGAGAGGCTGGGTGATGAGGGTAAGGCTATCACGTCACCTTTCCATAGGAATTCAGTCGGACAGTGATGGACTTCAGCCAGACATTCTAGCCAGGCATTCTGCCCGGTATGCTGCCAGTTTCGTGCTGGACCATCAGCTAAACAGTCGGCAATGACTTCCGAGCAGCGCACCAGCAGCGTGGGAAAACAACAGCAAGAGGGAGCAGCTGCCAGCACCACAGACCCATCGTGCCATGCACAGCACGTAGCGTTCCGATGCAAAGCTTGGATGCCTGGTGGAGATGTACGTGCCATGCTGACGTAATCGCCAACATCTGCAAGCTCACACACGCCCTCGCACGCTCTCGCGCACTTGCGTTCCCCCCTGCCGCATCGCGTCACGTCACTGACCTTGGTCTTGACCATGGGGTTGTGCGCGTCCGTGTTGAGCATGATGACGGAGTACGCCAGCACGTACGCCGTGTCGGCGCTCGTGAACTCCTTGGGGTTGCAGCGGCAGAAACGCTCCGCAAACTTCTCCATGATGCGATCAATCTTCTGCGCCTCGCCTGGCAGGCGGAACCCTAGCAGCACCGCACGGATGGCCTCGTCAAACGCCATGTCCTGAGACCAAGTGCACGAAGCGCAGGAGAGAAAGACCACGGCAGGAGGAGAGGCAAGTTCATCCTCGAGGAAAAGGCAAGCAACAGGTGGGAAGGGCTGCAGCAGCATCTGCAATTGCAGTCGAAGCAGCAGAAGCAGAGCAGCGCCACCACCACTGCCACCAACACCGCCACCACTGCTGCCGCCGCCACCACCCCCTTCTGCACCGCCAGGAGAAGTGGGTGCAGCAGGAGAAGTGCAGAAGGGAAAGCAACAATCAAGGAACTTGCGGAGGCAGCATACATCCTGCAAGTTGCCGGACCACATGGGCTTGCAGCACACAAAGCAGCACGGCAGCAGGCAGAAACCATGACAAGAAATCAAGCACAGCCACGGGAGAGGCTACAGCAGCTGTGTCCAGCTGCTGGACACAGCTGCTGCCATCTGCTGGACTCCAGCAGATGGCAGCATTGCACGGCACTTCCCTCTGCATTCGAAGAAAGTCTTCTGACGAGAAAATAGATTTGTAGAGGCCCTCATGGCCCTTGTTACAAGAGAGCATCAAAGAGAAATAAACTACCGCTGCGAATGCAAATTCACCCTCAAAGCCAGGGGGGAAAAGGGGCAGGGAGGGGGCGAGCAGGGGGCAGAACCGTGAGGTTGAAGGAGTCCATGTAGGCGTGCATGATCTTGATGGCAAAGTCGTCACGCTCTCCCAGGAAGTCACCGATCATGCTCTTGTCCAGACCCCGTGTTTCCTTCAGGAACGCCACGATGGACTCCGGCGTGTCCTCCAGCTTCTTCGACTTGATGAGGAAGTCAAGCCCCTTCTTCGGCTTCTTGTTGAACAGTGTGATGCCCTCCTGTGCTCCCACGCGCACGTGTGTGTGTGCCAGTGTGTGCAGTCACGCATTCAGATGGCCATAAGCAGATGTGAGTGGAGAAACTGGACAGACCCAAAAGGCTACCTTAGACTCATCGTGCCAGCGGAAGCCATGCAGCACACTGCATGCCCAAAACCTCACACGTGCGCAGAAGGACAAACGTACGCACACATGAAACCACAACCGCGTGCATGCGCGCACAAACTCACACACATGCACGCACACACTCACGCATGCACATACACATGCACACACTCGACCATGGACGTGCCCACAGACCCGCCCATGCACAAATGCATGAACGCGCACAGCTATGAACACAAGCGCGTGCGAGCGCACACCAGCACCCACCCATGCACGCAAGCCCACATGCACGCATGCACACAACGCACACATGCATGAACGCACGCATGTGCACATACACATGCATGTCCACGCATGCACGCACGCGCCCACGCACTCAGACACACACGCATGTGCATGCACGCCCACCGGCACATCCGCACGCCCGCCCGCCTGCACGCCTGCCCGCCCGCCCGCCCGCCCGCCCGCCCGCCCGCCCGCCCCCCCACCCGCACGCACGCACGCACGCGCACACACGCACGCACGCACGCACGCACGCACGCATGCACGCACGCACGCATGCACGCATCCATGCACGCACACACGCACGCACGCACCCCCACACACACACATACACACCCACCCACCCATGAACACAACCCTGCAAACATGTAGGCATGTTAGGTCGAAATTGAAATTGTAATCTTCAATTGTAGTTCGTAAAGTTTCGATTTTGACAAATTTCAATTCTGACCAGTTTTGTCAAAACAAGATGCCACTTTGTTTCGTTCAACAGGCTTCATGAAGATTTCAATTTTGATTCACTTCCACCTGTTACCATGTTAAACACATGCATTTTGCATAATTTTGGCCAAGGTTTAAACCTGTACACGCGTATGGGAAGGCTACTTGACATTTACTTGTCTTACTTTTTTTCAAAGGCGGTAATCCATCACTTTCTGGAAGTCAAATGGAACAAAACACAATTATGCTTCACTTTTTATGCAATTGTGTCCAGATTCATCTACGCATGCACACACAAACGCACCCACACACGCACACATGCACCCACGCTCGCACGCACGCACACACACATTTGCGCACGCACGCACACATCCACACACGCGCGCGCGCACTAGGGTTGGGGCCGATTATAATCTAATTCCGGTTTTTCCGGTTTTTACAACCGGAAAACGGGAATCGGAACCAAACCTAACCAAAGGGTCTGTTTCGGTTCGGTTTCGGTTTCCCCTCGGAAACTGAAACCCTTGATCTAAATCGGTTTCCCCCACACATGCTGTGAGGGGGGGAACCGGTTTTTCCGGTTTTATTCCGGTTTTCCGGTTTTCCGGTTTTGATTCGGTTCCGGTTTCACCTCAGAGGGGAAAGCCTATAGGTAAAAAAAAAACCGAAACCGGAACCGGAAAATCCGCTTTCCGTTTCGGTTTTAATCCAAAACCGCGGTTTTCCAAGTCTAGCGCGCGCGCGCACGCGCACACACACACACACACACACACACACACACACACA
>SZWC01025163.1:24618-35584 GCA_023375785.1 Penium margaritaceum
AGAAGCAAAAGAAATCGCAGCTGTCGAAGCGACGCCAACGACCTCAATGCCTGAAAAGTTTGAATCTGTAGCAAAGGAGTCTGCGGAGCTCATCAAGGAGTTCAAAGAGGTTTTTCCCGTCGAACTACCCCAAGAGTTACCATCACAACGCAACATCGACCATCAGACCTGAAGCCGGCCAGCAGGCCGACAGTGAAGGCGACCTACTGGATGAGTGATCACGAGCTGACCAAATTCAAGAAGCAGCNGCGACCTCGCCTCCAGCAAACTGTGATTCTATTACAATGGCTTCAAGCAAAATATTTGATGAACAATTGCCATTTTTTCCATCCAAGATGACCTTCCACGAAGGATCGTAGCAGCTGACCCCATTGACAACGCAGACAATGCTCGGATCCACGAATCCAACGGCTTGCAACCCGAAGGCCATGATCCTGATTGAGGTAGAGGGAAGTCGAAGGTGGCAGAAATCTCGTCTCTGATGGAGATTTACGCCGCCGATCAGCGTGATCAACAACTATGCTAGACTTGCAAGAAACCGGGTCATATATTGCATGACTTCCAAAAGCAGCATCAACAAGAGAGAAAAGGAAGGGAAGTCGCAAAAAAGAGCAAAGAGTTGACCAAAAGCAAAGGGTAGGTGCAGACGATGAGGCTCCTATCCAGTCGGAAAAACCTACATCAACCGATCGCCCATCTGAGCGGCTCACATCGCCGTAGTCGAGGNTCATAGTTTTGTTGGCAATGACAGGGTTCGGAAGCGAGGTTTGCCGACAGAACCGGGATGTTTACAAGAAAAATCATTGAAGGATGACTGCAGATTCATCGACTTCGCAAACCACTCCGGCTGCAAATTGGAGATCTGCGCTATGTAATGGTCTAGAGGACTTCTCTAATGAGCAACCACAAAATCATCCCTGTATTGGCATAATCCGCAGGTTGATTGGAGCAACGGAGCAACGTAAGTCAGCATTAATGGCAGAAATTGACACCTGCCTCAGGTCAAGCGACCCACGATGTAGCTGCAGTTACGGGAAGCAGCATAGGTAGAAGCAGCAAAGGAATTTATGGCAGCCACAAAATTCCAACTGATATCTCTGGACGTGACAAAGCAGTACCTGAAGCGTGGAGCCCAAGCGTGGCTAGTCCACATGAAATCATGAGAAGCAAAAGAAATCGCAGCTGTCGAAGCGACGCCAACGACCTCAATGCCTGAAAAGTTTGAATCTGTAGCAAAGGAGTCTGCGGAGCTCATCAAGGAGTTCAAAGAGGTTTTTCCCGTCGAACTACCCCAAGAGTTACCATCACAACGCAACATCGACCATCAGACCTGAAGCCGGCCAGCAGGCCGACAGTGAAGGCGACCTACTGGATGAGTGATCACGAGCTGACCAAATTCAAGAAGCAGCGAGATGAAATGTTGGGGCATTTGTTCATCCAACCCTCCACGTCATCCTACACGTCACGAGTATTTTTGCGAAAAAAAGAAAACCAGAGAGATGCAAAAGTGCGTGGACTACCAAGCATTGACAGACATTAGCATCAAGAACCGCTACCTCCTCTAGCGAGCAAATGGACCTTTCGACCAACTCCGTGGAGCTCAGATTTATGGCAAAATCGACCTATGCAACGACTATCATCAGATCCACGTATCTGATGAGGGAGTCGAGAAGACATCATTCCACACCAGATACAACCACTTCGAATTCTGTCGTTTGGACTCATGAACACCCCTGCAACATTTATGCTGGCAATGAACAACATTTTTTCCCGTACCTCGATGACTTTGTCGTCGAGTACCTTGACGACATCCTGGTGTACAACCACATTCTGGAGGATCACAATGGACATCTCCAAAAATTTCTCGAGATTTTACAAAGGGAGAAGTTTTTTGGAAAACCTTCAAAATGTGACTTTGGTCGCCGTTCGATCGAGTTTCTGGACCACATCATTGGCGGCGGGTGGATCACCATGGACCAGAAAAAAGTGGAGGCGGCCATTGATTGGCCAATGCCCACAAATGTTCGAGGCGGTGAAATGTTTTTAGTCTATTGCAATTACCACCGACGATCTGTAAAGGACTATATCCGGGTGTAAGCGCCTCTCTCCGATCTCACCCAAGAAACCACCGAGTGGAATTGGGGGAACATCAAGCAGGAAGAGTTGTACTCTTTGAGAAACGCTATGACCTTGGCGTCATTCTTATGATTGGCAGATACAACCGTGGACTACATCATGGCAGCCAGCGCATCCGATCAAGCCATTGGAGTCATTCTCCTCCAAGATAATGACGGTGGAGAACAACCGGTTGTGTACATGTCGCAAAAACTACATGGACTGGTACTCAACCACTCGGTGTACATAAAGGCGATGCTCGTAGTCATTTACACGTTGAAGGCATGGCAACTCTTTGGAATATCGACAATGCATCATCCGCACTGACCACCACGTCCTAAAATATGTCAAAACCTAGCCAAATCTGAGCTGTCGACAAACTCGATGGATGGAGTTCCTTGAGTCCAATTTTGACTATGACATCGAGTATCGGCCTAGGAAGACAAATCCAGTAGATGCTCTAGATTACAACTAGATTCACAAAGTTCACAACTAGATTTAATGGCCGAGATTAGTACGTTGCTCATCGAACGAGAAACGTACCTCACGGGATTGTTCACGAAGGGTTACAAGGGGTTCATCGGGTACGAAAAAACCAAGTTTCGGTGCGATAATCCCTACTAGCAATGGTGATTCCCTCTCTAGGTTGTCGTTCCTCAAAAAGAGGAATTACAGTGGATGCTATTGGAGGAGTGCCACAACACCGGTCTAGGTGGACACTTCGGCGAGGAAAAGACACTCAAGAAGCTAAAAAATACTATTGGTGGGACAAGCTTGGTGGCCTTCTGTAAATCATGCGACACATGTATCAGAAAAAAATCTCGATGCACGCGGCAACCTAGTCTACTTCAACCCCTACCCATTCGGACGGAACTGTGGGCCAATGTCACCATGGACTTTGCGTCGGGATTGCCCGCAACCCCCAAAGGGGATGACGCCATCCTCGTCCTGGTGGACAGATTTTAAAAAATGTTGCACTTCATCCCAACAACAACCACCATCACCACAGAAGAAACAGTGCGGTTGTTTCTAAATCAAATTGTATGGCTACATGGACTGCCACATTCCATCATCACCGATAGAGGCGGTCGTTTCACTAGTCGTTTTTTGTACATACTGATGACACTCTACGGCGGTCAGATCAAGCTATCTACGGCGTTGCATCCTCCAACAGACGGGCAGACGAAGAAAACCAGTCAAACACACAAACAGCATTTTTGCACAATATGCGAGCCTTATTGCATCGATTGGACGCCAAAATTCCCAACCGCGAAACTCGCATAAAACTGCGCCATATCCACCGCAGCTGGTAAAATACCTTTCGAGGTGGTGTAAGGCAAACTTCTCGCGACACCGGCAAGATTGTACAGTCTAAGTATTATCCCCGCAGTTGACCTTCACCGTTGGAACTTCACAAGCATCCAGGAGGAAACAGGGCAGTCCCTCGCGAAGACACAAGCAACTACGGAGTTGGCAGCCGACCGATATCGCAGCAATGACGTATTCAGTTCTAGCAATTGCATCTTCCTCAGCTCTGCAAATATCAAACTCTAAGGACAGAACTTTGCAAAGCTCAAACCCCGCTCATTGGGAAAGTTTGAGATCGAGAGAACACAAACCCCAGTCGCCGCTCGACTTCGCCTCCCCAACAACATGATAATCCACCTTGTCTGTCACATCAACAAACTTAAGCGCTATCAGGATCCAAGTACGGACATTTCCGGTAGGAACACCGCACCTCCTATACATGTCAGTGGGGATACGAAGTATGTGATTGATGATATCTTGGAACATCGACGTCGTGGAAAGACGATCGAGTATCTGGTCAAATGGCACGGCTACGATGCCGCACACAATAGCTGTGGATCCTACAACAACATCCGAGACGTCGATCATGTGATCGACGGCTGCTTTCGCCGTCACCGACCTACATCTTCTAGTGCGCCAAGACGTTGTAGCTAAAAGGGGGAAAGTGTTACGTCCCTCACGTACACGAGTCCCTTATCTTTGCACATGCGTATTTTTGTCATTACATTCGTGGCCCACTACCATGAACGTATGAAATTTTTCATTGTTCGGCCGAGGGAATTTTGACCAACTGTCCCAACGTTTGATGTTCCGTTCAAGAAGTTTACTGACAACTTTGACCACTTTCTTGGATGGTTGTCAGAAGTGTCGCGAACCACATCGACGATTTGATGTCATTCGGTCAACTTCTAGATAGGCTAGACTTTTATAAAGAAACGTCGCGGTATTCTCGAAGCCTCCCGAAATTTTGGCGAACCTTCTCAGATCAGCCACTCACTGTGCGACCTTGCACGCGGTGCTCGGCTCAAGCGCCAAAATCCTGACTTATGTCTTATTCTCATTCTCGGCATTGTATATATATGCTCGACGCACTCGACACTTGTCATTGAAGTACACTTGCTGCTTAAGAAAAATTATAAATTTGTCTCAAACACTCTAATCATCTTTTGTCCCACACCTCATCCCAGTGAACCACCTACGTTCCGCTCGACGTAGTAAGGGGAGGGAGAGTGAGGGGGATTGCCAGCCGACGTCCATCGGTCAGTACTTACTCAACTACCGCCAATCCCCCTTCCCGCCTCTTTCAGCCCACGAAACCATCCACTCACCCGCCGATCGATGCCTATGTCATTCAAGGACGTGATGGAATGGGCGGCCAGTGGACTGCCGAGAGGCGGAAGGTTGGGGGGGGGGACTTCGCCGGGAATTCTAGCTGATGCGCGTGGATTGGAATCCTTGCTCCAGTCATGGGGGGTTAAATAATCCTCACTTGTTTTCTTTTACATTTGTCTCAAATTTATGTCCCTTGTTTAAAATAGAAACAGTAGACAAACCCACCCCCTAATTACACCCGGGGTTTTAGGGTTTTATATTTGTGCGGGGTCCAGGGAACCTGCCGGGCCCCACTATCGCGGGGCCCAGCAGGTTCCCCTTCAACGCATGGGGAGTCTCGGGCCCCCGATGCAAACTCTTCGTAAACCACCCCCAAATAATCACAAACCCCTCTATAAAGGGGTTTTTATTGTTGGACAGAAAAAGTGACATCACCATGTTGACACCACATGCCATGCAATGTCAACATGTTGCCTTTTGACCAATGCAAGGGGTGTATGGTTTAATATTCTAAACCTGAAACTCGCATTTGCGTACAATGGACGAATGAGGCTTATTGTTACGAGGCAGGGACAAATCTGGCTTATTATTCTACGGTAGGGGCGAATGAGGCTTATCGTTCTGAGGTAGGGGTAAATCAAGCTTATTCTCCGAAACTAGGGGTGTCAAGTCATTCTACCCCTACAATTTTTGTGAGTTTTTTCCCCTGGTTGTAACCGACTTGGGTGAAGGGGGGCTACCTCGTAACCAAAGAAGCTAGAAATTTTAAGTCGGTCCCCCAATTCTTGAAATTGGTGTGGAGGGTAAAGGTTGGGCTGTTTCCACCACAAGGTAAAGACGTATCTTAGGACCAATACAAGGTTCTTTATTAGTTTTGAGTTTTTTATGCATGCATTCTGAGTTATTTCTAGAGAACAAAGTGCATACAGTTGATTTTGTGAGACATGCAGCAAGGGCTAGGACCCTTGCTGGTAGGATCTTTGGGTGATCAGCAGTGTAGCATGTACAATAGCAGGGCAAGGGCTGGGAATCTGGACTGAAATCTTGATTGATACAAAGTACAAGTATGGTACATGGAAAATCCTAGTCAAGCTAGGCTAGCACAGCTCCTGGCCCACAGAGGGGCAACGCCTTGCTAGGCTGTCAAGGCCGTCGTGGCAAGGGTCTTGGCGCAGTCTCCAGGTTGACTGGCCTCCAGGGTAGCCTCCACCCAGGCTGGCAGACCTTGCCAGGCTTATAGGGGCCTTGGAGGGATCTCCATCAGAGACTTGGTCAGGGCTCCAGAGTCAGAGGCTTGAGCAGAGCTGAGTTCTTGCAGAAAGCTGAGATGCTGAGATGGATCTGGACTGAGAGGAGCTTCCCTTTTTATACCTGTGGTCCTGGCAAGTTGACCACCTGAAGGAGAAGCTTCCTTCAGGTGGTTCAGGTCTGCTGCCTCTTGGGGAAGCTTCCTTCCAGGAGAAGCTTCCTGTAGGTCAGAGTTGTTACTGGCATCCCTGCAGGTTCAGGGAGAAGCTTCCTTGTTGAGGAAGCTTCATCAGGTGTTCAGGTGCAGCTTCCCCAGGAGGTTGCTTGCTCTGCAGGCTTTTCTCTGACGGCCGTTGATCTTGCCATGCTGTTNCCTTTTATACCTGTGGTCCTGGCAAGTTGACCACCTGAAGGAGAAGCTTCCTTCAGGTGGTTCAGGTCTGCTGTCTCTTGGGGAAGCTTCCTTCCAGGAGAAGCTTCCTGTAGGTCAGAGTTGTTACTGGCATCCCTGCAGGTTCAGGGAGAAGCTTCCTTGTTGAGGAAGATTCATCAGGTGTTCAGGTGCAGCTTCCCCAGGAGGTTGCTTGCTCTGCAGGCTTTTCTCTGACGGCCGTTGATCTTGCCATGCTGTTACATCAGATCCGTCAATCAGGTGCCTCCTGAAGCTTGTACCAGATTGGCCCATGCGGGTTGAAGGGCCCAAGCTCCATGCATGATGATGGTGATGCAGTGTGGACCTCATGCTCAGGGTGCATGATTCCTGTCCAGTCAACTAGAGGAATCCCTGACCAAGGTAGCTATGTAGCGCTGCGCAGTAGGTAGCTCCCCTCCCTGCTAGAGCTAACTAGAGGCATGCGCAACCCCCTTGCGCATGCCAGCACACTATAATACACACCAGGCCCTTTAGACCGCTTCAGGGCTGGTTGCCAGATTTTATCTGGCCTATACAGGAGAGAATTCCCAGTAGACGTGGACCCGGGAATTCACCATAAAATCCGTAACGTTCCGTACAGTGCTCCGAATGCAGTGCCGTCTTCACCATATCGGAGCTTGACACCAGCGCAGTAATCGCACCTCTCAACACTCCCCCTCGATTGGTGCGCTGGTGGTTTGAACCGTGTCACTCCTGTGAGCTCCCGAAAAATTCCTCAAGTGACTCCCAGAAATCTTCGTCGAGGAATCGGAGCTGAGTGTCCTCCTCGTTGAGTGGAAAATCTGGAAAAATGTCAATGTCAGCTTCTGCACCCGAGGAAAAAATTTCTTCCTCTTGACTTGGTGCTGGGGTCACTTCCTGACCTATTTCGGGTCGACTGACNCTCATGCAGAAGCAACCCGTCTGGTGCTTCATGAGGATGAAGCTCCGCATGATGGTTTGGTTCCCACGGCTCCTTCCTGCATCCTTCCGGCACCTCTGGAGTTGGATAATCTTCCAGAAAAAATGTTTCTGGGTCGTCTGTCGACTTTCCAGCCGCTGGGGCAGTACAAAAGTCGCCCTGGACGTTCTGGAGGGCGTCCATAGTGTTTTCAGTCGCGACCTGCTTGTTTGGGCTAGTAACAGTTGCTGAAGTGGTACTAGCTGCTTGACAGACCCGCTTCAGACCTCCTTGTCCGCGAGGTGTCGACTTGGAACCGGCATTCTTGGTCGTTTTGTCCGCGGTGGTCGGTCGCGTCTGCTTCCACCGAGTCTGGGGCGCGTCTGTCGATTTTGCGGGTGGAGTTGGGGTCCTGATTCGCTTCGAATCCTCGTCGTGAGCTGTGGGTGCCGCTTGGACTTCTTCCCCTTTTTTCTTTTTGCTTTCGGATGACACCCCCATCTCTCTCTCCTCAAATCGGCCATGTTGTTTGCCGACCGGAGAATGTCTGCCGCAGGTTCGCGACGGAGGGAGGGATGCAGCCGCGAGATCGAGGAGGCATCTCGCGCACCCTCCCCTCCCTTTCTCGCTCGCTTGTTCGCATTTGCCGTATTCGCCATGTTGCTCGCCGCCGCTGCAACTGATGGAAATCTCACTTGCGCGCTGGTCCCGCTGAGCAAGCGGGCCCTCGCTTCGCTCCCCCTCGAGCGCTGACGTCAGCGGCGAGGAGGAAGCTTTGCGAGCGGCCGCGGCATCCAGGGCCGCTCGCTCTCTCCGTCGCCATTCCACTTTTTTTTTCCGCTCGCTGCTCCCTGTTCCGATCCCGCAGCTGCGCTAGCTGCGATGGCTGCTCCGGCTGCTCGCTCGGCAGTCCCACCTCCTGAGTGCGGCTGTTCCGACCCCACAGCCATGCTCGCTCCGCAGGCTGCGCCGGCTGCTGCGGTTGCTCGCAAGCTTGCTGTGCGCGTTTTTTGTCTTTTTCCTCTGAGACGTTTCTGCTGCTCGCGACCATTTTTACGGTCGCAGCAAGCTTTTGCAGTTCCAGCAGGTCCCGTATTGGCAGTGAGGATTTCTGCTGCGCCGGCGGATCCTCCAGCCGAAAAAGAAAACTGAAGTTGGCTTTTGAACTGCAACTCCTCTTTAACTGGGACAAGCTGCTGTGGTGCTGCTGGGGCTGTTTTAATAAGCTGGAGGCCGCTGAAAAAATTATGCTGTTCTGTTGCACTGTCTTTTGGAGGTGCTTTTGCAAAGCACCCCGCACCATCCCGAGGTCCATGAAAGCCACGTTGATTTGTTGAACGATGATTTGCTTCTTCAGATTTTTTTACTTCAGTCGATGTTGTCTCTTGGACCATGAAGCACGTGAGATCCGTGTACGTAAAGCAGGCTTGCACGATGGTGGAGCTGCGTGTGTTCGACTTCCGCGTTCCCTCCACGACCGGCCGCTTCTGCACGTACTGCGAGAGGGCGTTGGAGGTAAGACCACACTGCCCCGCGCATCTGTAGAAAACGTCCTTCGGGACGCTCTTTGTCAGAAAATCGGCTGCTTGCTTTGTGCCTGGCACATGCACGAGTTGAATCGTGTTGTCTTTGACCTTTGAACGGATCCAATGTCCACGAATGTCGATGTGCTTTGTTCGGCCCTGAAATTTTTTCGAGTTTGCGAGGTCTATCGCAGACTTGTTGTCAACAAAAATTTTCGTCGGCTGCGTTTGAGCAAATCCGATGTCCTCCACGAGGTTGCGGAGATACGTGACCTCCTGTGCCGCTGCAGTAGCTGCCACGTACTCAGCTTCTGCGGAGCTGAGTGTGATGAGGTTATGTCGCTTGCTGGTCCAGGACACTGCTCCTCCACCAAGCAGGCACACAAAACCTGTGGTGCTTCGACGATCTTCCTCTGTGCCTCCAAAATCGGCGTCGACGTAGCACTCGAGGTCGAGGCTGTCAGTCGTTCCAANGCCATGGCCGTCGCTGTGGCTTTGATGAATTTTGCCGACGGACCTATGATGAGAAGGTCGTCGACGTAGACTAGAACGTAGCAGTCTGGTTTTGTGTTTGGTGATGGCCGATGTAGGAAGAGACAGTCGTCGTATGCTGAAGGCTCGAAGTTGAGAGACTCCAGAACTGCTTGCAGCTTCCTGTACCAAAGTAGGGGGCTTTGCTTCAGTCCGTACAGACTCTTCACCAGCTTGCACACTCTGCCGCTCCCGTCGTCGTAGCCTTCAGGTTGCTTCATGTAGACAGTCGTGTCCATCTCGCCATGTAGAAAGGCATTTTTCACGTCGAGCTGCTGCACCTCGTAGTCCATCACTGCTGCAACTGCCAGCATGATGCGGGCGGTGGTGTAGCGGCTCACTGGAGCGTAGGTATCGAAAAAATCTTTCCCCTCGACTTGCGTGAACCCCTTTGCCACAAGGCGAGCCTTGAACTTGTCAATGCTCCCTTCGGCTTTTGTCTTGACGCAAAACACCCACTTCACTCCCACAGGGCGAGAGCCAGATGGAAGCTCCGTAAGCTCCCAAGTCCCCTGATCCATGAGACTCTGGTACTCTGCGTCAAGTGCTGCCTTCCATTGTACAGCATGCTCGCCTTGCAGAGCTTCTTTCAGAGTCTTGGGTTCAGGCGGTAGCTCGCTTGCTGACACGAGAGCTGCGAGGTGCGTT
The DNA here is from genome assembly GCA_023375785.1 of Penium margaritaceum. NCBI lineage: Eukaryota > Viridiplantae > Streptophyta > Zygnematophyceae > Desmidiales > Peniaceae > Penium > Penium margaritaceum. The sequence goes on from SZWC01025163.1 coordinate 34,637, forward strand.
ATGGTGAAGTCCGCCAGGACATCATCCGCTTCTTTGTAGATGGAGCAGGCCGTGATAGCCAGATTTGCTTCATTGATCTCCTGCTCTTCTTCCTGTTGTAACTGCTGTCACAGGAGGCGCGTGAGGCGCCCCGGATGCCGGGCAGCTTCATCCTGTGGTTTCCCCGCCGCATGCGCACCATTCTGTATTCCCACGGCCTTCGTTTTGTCATGAGGTACTACGAGCGCATCCCGGCGAGTGTCGAGGGCCACACACGGGGCCACCGGCTGCTCATCCGCCTTATCCAGATCAAGAAGGGTGAGTGGCACACTGTCAGCTTCCCCTTCCTCTAGCGTCTCCACGTAGGAGTCGTAGAAAGTCTGGAGCAGAGCAGGCTCACTAGACTGCTTAGTCTCCCAAGCAGACCGCGTCAGGTTCTCGAAGAAGATAGCGTCTCTGCTGGTGATGATGCGATGGGAGTCTATGTCGTAGAACTCCCACCCCTTCATGTTGGGGCTTTGTCCGAGGAAGACCCCCTATGTTGCTTTGTCTGCTAGCTTGCGCCGACGCTCCTTTGGGACATGAAAGAGTGCCATGCACCTGAAAGTGCGTAGCATGGTGATGTCGGGCTTGTCATCATGCCATGCTTGGAATGGAGTCATGCTTGGCAGCGACACGTGTGGCACGCGGTTGCGCACCCACACTGCTTGCCGTAGTGCAAACGACCACCACGAGTTGTCGAGCTGCGCACCAAGCAGCATCGACTTCAGCTTCTCTTGCATTGTGCGGTTTGCTCTCTCCGCCACGCCATTCTGCTGCGGAGTGTATGGCGTAGAGAACTACTGCACTATGCCGAGATCCTCCAGTTGAGTGACAAACTCTGTGCTGGTGTACTCGCCAGCACCATCTGAGCGTAGGACCTGTAATTTTCTGTTGCTTTGCCTCTCGGCCATCGCGAGCCACTTGAAG
>SZWC01025167.1:6190-23936 GCA_023375785.1 Penium margaritaceum
ACACAAACAAGAAGTAATTTCCATGGGCCCCACCGTTGCCGCCTTCATTGTGGTTTATGGCTTAATGACATGGATCAACGCTGTCAGATCTTACTTGAACTTTTAAAGAATAACCATCCTGCCAAAGAGGTTGGCTGAGGACTCTGGTGTGAGAGGAGATGTGCTACCATGACCTGTACTACGACCTTGGAGCTGCTATAGGGCGTTGTGACAATGGCATGTATTTTTGCATGGGGTTTTTGCCAATGGGCGTATTTTGGTAAAAGCCATAGCTGTCGTGGAAAAGAAGATGATGTACCCATTGACTTGCCACATTGTCGTCGGATGCCAAATTTGTCTGGACTTAACTGAAAAACTGTTGGCACCTCTGACCTCTTTGGGGAGACTAGACTCCATGTTATTGGAAAGGAAATCTCTCAGGCCCCGGCACTGCGGGGCCCGGGAGGAGCCCAAACCTTCGTATACCTCACAACCCCTGAATTTACAAGGGTGCTCTTGGAAACGTATTTCTGGTGAAGCTTTTGACCAAAAAGCAGGGTAGATGTGATGAATACTAGCCGTCAATGGGCCGATGGATATTACCAAAGTTAGGCTGGTGGGTGAGGTCTCAGATGAAGTAAGAGGTCGTGCAATTTTCCGGTTGCCGTTAAGGTGCTAAGCCTGACCCGTTCTTGGTGTCGTGATCCAACGGTCCAACTGTACCGGTTTAAAGGCTGGCTGGACGGCAGCCATTGCAGCGAACAGTAATGGCTACAAGAGCACGACCAAGTGGCATTGCAATTTTCACAAGAGGGCGAGATCTTTCCTTCACAGCAGCAGTGAGATATGTCGCCGATGACGCAGGTATCGCGAGCCCTCTCGCCCCGGATCTTGGGCTTGAATGCATATCCACTTGGCTGTATTGCACCAGAGGAGATCCTCAGACGGGAACATCCCGGCAAACGATAAGGGCAGAAACAACGATGGAGGCAGAGGCCACGGCGTAGGAGACTCCCACATATCGCTTCACTCCGGAGGGAGCCCAGCGTCCCGCATTGCTGTTTGAATCGTCCGGGGAAATGTTTCAGGGGACCTACCTGGCCCATCTCCCTCCATCCAGCAGCACCCAGCTTCCCCGTCAGATGGACAATGAATTGCCCGGCGTAGTCCACAGCCCCCACATCCTTGGCATCGCCCTTTGGGAAATTGCAAAAGGGAAAACGCTCTCCACCGTACGATGGTACGGCGGAGGACGGTGGATAGCGGCGACGTGGACGTTCTCTGCTTCAGAACGTGCACGCCGGGCCACGCAGAAGGACGGGTCGACGAAGCGCGCCCGTCCGTCCATCGTTGTCGTCGTCACCGCTTCCGCTATGGTCCAATATATTAATTTCCTACACGCCCTGCAGAGGACCGCTTGATTCCGTACCGCTGCTACCGGAGCGCCCCTCTGGACTGCTCCAACCCATTGCCGCGCATCGGCGGAGCGGGCTGCTGCGTTTGGGAAAGACCACTGGTCTTCCCAAACATGCTCCAGTACAACCCTCTGTACTTCAACCCGGACTGAACTCTCAAGGTTCAAAACAGAAATTGCTACTACACTGCCAGCTTGATTACATTGATCATCTTCGGCGGACCTCAACCAGGAGTAGTTGACTTGGGACCCAGTGGAATAGCCGGCTCTACGTCTCCTTTATTCTTCCGCTTCTGTATGCGCGAGTCTGCACTCCGCAAGCTCACATCACGTCAACCATGGAGGCTCGGTCCCCTCTTCCCTCCGTCTCTGACCTCACGACTCCCTCCCTCGTTTCCTCCCGAGGTTTCACGTATCCTTGCCGACCTTCCTCCCTATCCTCCCCCTCTGTCTCCTACCCTTCCGTCCCCTATCTCTCCGTCCCCTCCCTATCCGTTCCCTCCCACTCTGTCCCCTCTTCCTCCGTCTCCTCTCCCTCCCTCCAATCCCACTGCCGCCCCTCGCCCTACCCCTCCACCTCATCTTCCTGGACACAGCCGCAGCGTCGAGCCATCGGCATCAAACAGTTGCGCCAGTACGCCTTGCGTTCACGCTCCCTCACGAATTCATCCGCGCCGCGCCTCCCGTCTGCTCCATCCGCACCGCGCTCCTTCTCCTGCCCCTCCGCCTCTTGACGCCCAAGCTCCGTCGCAGCAACAGAAACTTCTGCACCCCCCCGGCCATCCACCCCCGCAGGCGGCCGCAGCACGGACAGGCCTCATACTGCCGCTGCCAGGAGAGCTGCTGCTCCTGCCGCCGCTGCTGGCAGTGCTACGTCCTCCGACGCAGGAGGGCCTGCTGCACATCATAATGAGGGCGAAGAGTGCTGGAAGAAGCTTCACATGAACCTCGCAGTGCAGCAGCAGCAGCAGCTGCAGCAGCAACGACAGCAGCAGAAGGAACAGCAGCAGAAGCAGGAACAGCAGCAGCAGCAGCAGCGACAGCGGCAGGAGCAGAGGCCAGAGGAGTTTTCATGCATTTCAATTCCCGCCGACTTGGCACAGAGCGATGGCCGGTTGCGTTCGTCCAGCACAATCTTTCTGCACAACGTCGAGGAACAGGAGGCTTCTTCTTTCTTGCCAGCACAATCTTTCTGCACATCTGCAGGCGAACCTGTGGCCGAGGCTGACGCCAATCGCGCAGCAGACTCTGTGGCTAACTCCTTGTCTGACAAGGTAGACACGTGCTGTGGCTCCCAAGATCAGCGGGGAATGAGCCTGCTGCCTCACTTCCAAGCTGCTGTAAACCAACCTTCCATAACCGACAGGGCTGACACCGACCAAGAGGATGACAACGATCCCCCACCCATCCAACGATCACGCGCACTCACAAGGCCAGAGGGACTCTTATTCGCCCGGCCTGCTCGTGGGTCACGCAGCCTTTCGTGCAGTCAGCCTCATCCGGAGTCCCTCTCCCATGCTGGTCCCCATCCTCCCTCTTTGCTGCATCCTTGGCTAGGATGCAGCATAGAGGCTATGATTCCTAGTCGAGTTAGCCCCAGTATGAGGAAGTTCATCTCCTTCTCCATGCCAGGCTGGAATTCCTTGATAGATGGACACAGGTCCCTGGTGTACAACTCACTATTTGCTTAAGGCGCTGACACTGCTGCTTGCGGTTGGTGACGGCTCATCATCCATCCTCTTGAGCCACCGCTGGGAACCTTCCCCCAGGTATAACCAGTTTCTGGAGGGCCGTGGGATGAAAGCATGGTGCGGGTGAGTGTTAGACGCAGTTGGTCTGAGAAAAGTGGCGGACAGTCCTCTGTGGAGTGCAATCCCCCCATGGGTGGAGACATGTTGGAGGGGTGTGCAGTTGCGCCCCATTCTGTTCAGCTGAAGGAAGTCCTGCAGACAGCAGAAAAGCTGCATGATGCTTCCCTTTTTTTTTTTCTGGCAGCCAGCCTGCAAGCTACTGTGGCCTGGCTCCAGTTGGTCTCTCTTCTCTTCAATATCCATGGGCATAGTTTTACCGTGGGAAAAAGCAGAGTTTATTAATGCATTTGAATACTTCCTGGCTTCATATGGTTCTNTCTCTCTCTCTCTCTCTCTCTCTCTCTCATTGCACACGCATGGTCAGAACGACATATACATAACAGTAAGGAATGGAAAAGGAGACTGGCGCTGCGAGAGAAATTGGAGGTGGGGAGGCGCATCGAAACGGTACCGAGAGTACGATCATCGGCTTGGGTAAAACACCGGGATTTCAACGAATGAGCAGTTAGGTAAGGTGTAATTGCAGAAACTCATTTCAAATAAGTGTTTGGAAGGCAAGCTCCTGTGTTAGAACCCTGGGGTAAGCAATATTCTCATAGATAGAGGCAATCCTCATCCTACACGACATACAAACCGCTGCACAAGAAAATTTTCTCTTGGGAGTAGAAAAATCCTGAAACCTGCATAATGACTGAAGTCGAAAGGTGCAAACCTCTCTCGTGAAAACCCTGGCTGGAAGGCCCAATTTGTTTGCGATCAACAAATTTGGCGTTTGACGACAGGTGTCTATGAGCAAATCGGGGTTTGAGGGAGAAGTATCATACAAGAGGCATCCAACTGTTCATTAAGGGTAGTGCAGTAGCGAGGGTTTGGATCTCCGTTCTCATGCCTTATCTGCCAACGAGGCACTGCATATGTATCACTGGCAGGGGCATTGTCACCCATGCGAGCAGACTTGCGAATATGAAGGTGGGTTTGCGGACCAGATTCATCAAAGAAATAGGGGGGTTTCCATAATGAAGAAGTTTTGTGATGACTTCGGGGACCGTTTTGTTCTTGGGCCAACATTTTCCCCTCACGTTGTCCGATGAATCATCCAACCGTTCATTTCATTGGGAGTTGCAGCTAGTCTGTTCTGGAAATGCACAGACAAGTGACGTAAAAGACCTTTTTGATATGATTTTCAATGAAAGGAGAACTTTTTAGTCGGGTATCCCTACTCTCGTCCGAAAGAGCTGGACGAGTTTGTAGACTCTCGTGCCGCAAAAGCCGGGATAATTAACTACAGATTGGCGACTCCGAAATCCCGTTTGCCTTTCCGTACATAACAGTTTCTCCCTCATCATCTCAGGGATGCTTGTATTCCCCACATGCAAGCGTCCACACTGGCCCATATTTCTATTAGCGTGTTCTGGATAAGGTGGATGATGGTGGTCATCCATTGAACTCAGCTTCGCATTGGGAAAAGAAGCATCTCTCAAAATAGGAATGCACAACACCTCCTGACCAGAACTTGAAGGGCAAGCCTACTTCCTTCAGCCGACAGGCAGGTGGTGTCTCCCTTCAAATTTTCAAAGTGATAGCCAGAACTGAAAATGAACACATATGTGTTGGGAGTTAAAGCACTTCAGCAAAATGCAGCACCTCAACCAGAAAGGTCGCATTAACACTTGAAAGTTGCAAGCGGTACGTTGAAAACATGACCAGAATTTTTTTTAAATTTAATATCTAATGAAAAAAGCACTATGGAACGGCATTGGTGATAGAAACTTAGGCAGCCCTCAGAGAGATGATCAGGCTCAACAAGAGCCACTAGGCAGCATCAATTGTATGTGAGAGAAAAGTTGGAGGTTGCAAAGACAAAAATACGGAAGCGTGTGAAGTTGTGTAGAGAGCACAAATGGCTGGTTTGACTCGTGGATGAGAAATTAAATTAGCAAAGATTTCTAACAAGCGTAAGTACACTCCATTTGGCGCATGGAGCTGGGAGAACCAGCCTGTAAAAGTTCACCTCCTAGCACACTTCTAGTCTAACAGGATGAGCGGCAGTCACATTTTTACACGAGAATTACTATCCCTGCCATGTGCACAACCAATCATCTTGATGGGGGCTTTCTTTGAAGCTCCATGAAGGTCTTCCTGCCACCTTTCTACCTTGAAGGATGCTCCAAGCCTCCCTGCCGAATAATTCTGGCCATCATTGGTGCTGATAGTGCAAGAGCCATCACTTGAACCGGGCCATCTGCCACCAAACCTTGAAAATCCATATCACCCTCAAACGGAATCCGAATCAATTTTCATAAATTGCTATAGAACCGTGAAGACATCCTCTATGCATCTGTGGTGTCTGATGATTTTTATCGAGAAACCCAGTTTGGTCACTTTTTGGCACCCCATATCCATCATTCTCCCACTTTGCAAGAAAAGAATCACACGAGTCCACACTGTGCCCTCGGCTGCTCAAAGCAATGTGGTGCCACTGGCTTGGTCTAGAATTCTGCCAGCATCATGCTTGAGGGGCAAGACTTTATGTGCACCACCTCCTTTGCCACGGGCTCGCGGAGGAAGTGGTAGCGCAGGTCGATGTGTTTGGTGCGGGTGGAACTCTGCTTTCTTCATGAGCGCGATACCGCTCACGTTGTCACAGTAGATGGTCGTTGAAGTTTTCTGCTGCTTCCTAATACTTGCTAGCATCTCACGCAGCCACACTGATTCCTTTGCTGCTTCACTCAAAGTGATGTACTCTACCTCGGTGGAGGAGAGAGCAATGCACTCTTGCTTCTTGATCCTCCAGCTGATTTCTGCTCCTCCAAGAAAAAACAAAAAAACCACAAGTCAATCTCCATGTGTCTGGATCTCCNTGCATACATAAGGCTCCCGACTGCTGCTTGTTATGGTACCGCCTCCATGCAGTTGATCTATTTCTTTCTGTGAGGAGCCTATGTAATGCGCAACTTTGCTCCCACTTGCAGTGGTGTCACCACCTTCCGTGCACCTCCCATTTTGAAGCGCTTGATGATGTCACTCAGATAAGTGCTCTGCGACAGCTCCATAGTCTGTTTCTGCCGATCACACTTCACCTGGAGACCCAGGTAGTAGCTCAACTCTCCCATGTCCTTCATGTCAAACCTGGCTACAAGGGATTTCTTAGAAACTTCCAGGAGAGACTTTGAGTCAAAGTCAATAAGCAAGTCATCGACAAAGAGCAAGATGATGACCTGACTTTGATCCTGTTTGCGCCCATAGACCGCATCATCTGCCTCGCTACGCACAAAACCAAGGCTAGCCAGCTCCTCATCAATCTTGTGGTCCCATGCACGTTGTGCTTGCCTTACGCCGTAGAGTGCCTTCACAAGCTTGCACACATGATCCTCCTGCCCTTCCACCACATACGCCTCCAGCTGCTCCATGTGCACATCCTCCTCAAGGTCACCATGAAGAAATACACATGTCACATCCATCTCCTGCACCTCCAACTCCATGGCAGCGGTAAGAGTAAGGATTGCACGGATGGACGGAAACTTTATGGCCGGTGCAAACGTCTCGCTATAGTATACACCCTCAGTCTGTGCATACCCCTTCACAACCAACACTGCTTTGTACCTGAGCACTCTACCATGAGCAGTTCGCTCGTGCCGGAAGATCCACATCCAAACGATCACCCGGCTGCCACGTGTAGATTTCTTGAGAGTCCAGCTCTCGTTCCTCTTAAGTGCCTTGTACTCCTCGTCTGCTGCGACACGCGAATCTCCTGCATCAACATTGCTCATGGATTTGATGAATGTTGTTGGTTCTTCAGCGATGGTGAGGAAGAAGAGCTCGAGGTCAGAAGACTCCTATGAATGTGAAAAAGTACACATGTTGGGCTGCTCATCCAGTGGCCTCTTTTTTCTTGTTAGGCGATCCGATTGACACAATGGCTCCAGAGGACTATCTGTACCATGGTTGAGGCGTGCAGACCTCCGTGGCAGCTGTTTCTTCTTACTTGGATGCTCCTCCTACTCTGCGTCGGTTGTCGGCGGCTTTGCCTCCTCAGCTCCCTCTGCTTCTCTCTCAACACTACCTTCCGCACGCTCCTCTTCAGCTTCAGGCTCTTTGGTCCCCCCCAGCTCAAGAGCTGATGCAACCGTGACTGCTTCCATAGGTCTCCATATCCAGCTCTTCACGTCCTCCTTGAATACCACGTCATGGATGTAGACAATCTTGCATGCGGCAAGGTTGTAGAGCTAGTATCCCATGGTGTCTTAGCCAAGGAAGGTGACCTTTACACCCTTGGCATCCAGCTTGTTGCGGTTAGCGGCAGGCACATGGACAAATGCGCCGCACCCGAAACACCTTTAGGTGCGTGAAAGTAGGCTTGTATCCCGTCCATGTCTCCTCCGGCATCATCAGTGGCACCGCACGTATCACGCTCCAGTTTTTCAGGTACACGGCAGTGTTGACCGTCTCCGCCCAGAATGTTGGCAGAAGCTAGGCATCCTTGAGCATGTTCCTGAAATGCGCAATAAGCGTGCGGTTGGCACACTCAGCCATGCAATTCAGGTGTGGTGTTGCAGGTGGCATCACCTCATGTTGGTTCCCGTGGTTTTTTAGGAAGTCACGGAAGTCTTTGGAGAGGTACTCACCTCAGAATCCCAACACTCTCATTCTATGCAGCCGCCAACCATGCCTTGAATGCGTCAAAACACTCATCCATCCTGGCCAGAAAGAACACCAATGTCTTCCGCGACTCGTCATAAATTAGCGTGAGAAATTATAGCTTGCCAGACAAGGAACATGATGGCATGGGACCACACACATCAGAGTGCACACGAGAGAAGCTCAGCTGCCGCCTTCCCATCCTCGGAGAAGGGAGAGCAGGATTTCTTCCCTTCGATGCAACTCTCGCAGGCTGACACATCGGGTTGCTTCACCTCCTTCATCTGTAAGCCTCGCACCATCCAAGGTGTCCAAGCCGGCGATGCCACAGGCCAATGTCATTGTCTTTCACTCTCGTTTTTGCTGCTGAGGTAGCTCCCTTCACTAATGCCATAAAAGGTGGTAGAGGCCATTGTTGTTGGCCGCCTTTGCAAGCACTTGGCCCGTACGCGCTGAGATGGTACTGCCACAATTCTCAAAGCGGACCTACAGGCCTCGAGAGATGAGAGATAAAACAGAGAGGAGGTTAGCTGCCGGCCCCGCAACACGGAGCACACCCTTCACATGATGTTCCACGTTCTTCCCCAGGACAGAAGCACAGAACCGAATCTCACCCTCTTCCACCANACACTCATCCATCCTGGCCAGAAAGAACACCAATGTCTTCCGCGACTCGTCATAAATTAGCGTGAGAAATTATAGCTTGCCAGACAAGGAACATGATGGCATGGGACCACACACATCAGAGTGCACACGAGAGAAGCTCAGCTGCCGCCTTCCCATCCTCGGAGAAGGGAGAGCAGGATTTCTTCCCTTCGATGCAACTCTCACAGGCTGACACATCGGGTTGCTTCACCTCCTTCATCTGTAAGCCTCGCACCATCTGCTGCATGGAGATGATTGCGCCAAATCCAAGGTGTCCAAGCCGGCGATGCCACAGGCCAATGTCATTGTCTTTCACTCTCGTTGTTGCTGCTGAGGTAGCTCCCTTCACTAATGCCATAAAAGGTGGTAGAGGCCATTGTTGTTGGCCGCCTTTGCAAGCACTTGGCCCGTACGCGCTGAGATGGTACTGCCACAATTCTCAAAGCGGACCTACAGGCCTCGAGAGATGAGAGATAAAACAGAGAGGAGGTTAGCTGCCGGCCCCGCAACACGGAGCACACCCTTCACATGATGTTCCACGTTCTTCCCCAGGACAGAAGCACAGAACCGAATCTCACCCTCTTCCACCACCATCTGCACATGATCGTCACCCATGTATACTCGGTGTGGTTCAATAGCGGTGTAGACAACAAACCACTCCCAGTGATAGGTAATATGCCGAGTGGCTCCCAAGTCAATGATCCTGAACAAGGCAGAGTTGGAAGAGACGTGCAAGACCCAGATGGTTATCACAAATCCACTCTCCCAGTTAGCGGTATTGGTGTAGGAATTAGGCTGTTTCCCCACTCCCACCCCAGGCGCAAGGTCTACCTTCTTCTTCCAACATTTTTGTGCCCAATGGCCTGGCTTCTTGCAATAGTGGCCTTGCCCTTCTTCTTCCCTCCACATCCGCGACCGTTGGTTGATGCAGCACCACACCCGTGACTCACGTTGATGAAAAGGGCCACGTCTAGTTCGCTTCCTCCTCCTCCCTCCTTGTGGCGCTCCTCCTAAAATAGGAGGCTCTCCTCCTAAAATAGGAGGCTCTCCTCCATGTCATTGAGTGAAATCTTGTCGCCACGCTGCTCAAGGGAAACAGTGAGAGGAGTGTGGCTGCTAGGAAGGCCAAAGAGGATGGTCAGCATATAAACATGTTCTTTGAAAGGGTCCTCAATCTCAGCAAGCTGGTCAGCCAAAACGTTCAGCATGTTGAGATAATCGATCATGGAGCCCGACTCATCCATATTCATCGTATGAAAACAACGATGCAGCTGCATGTTCATGAGGATTGACTTCGAAGAATAGGTGGAATCAAGCTTGTTCCAAACCTCTTTTGGGATGAGGATGTTGCGGACAAGGATTTGCTAACTTCAGCAAGGTGGAGGTTAGATGGTGGCGATCGCGTGGTTACGCTTCACGCAGTGGGTGCAGGCCACCGTAGTAGAGGGAGATTTCAACGGAATCAGCCTCACTCACATGGCTCCAGAGTCCCTTCTCTATCAGCACCATCTTCATGTTGTTGCTCCAGTTGAAGAAGTTCTTGCCTTTGAACTTGGCAGTGTTGACGTCGGCCACCACAGAAGCGGAGGTTTCCATGTTGACTGCAATGTTGGCCCACAAACAGCCTCTCTCACACAGCAATGTGCAATAGATGCCTCAAGGATGAGGCAAGGCCTTCTTCTAGCTCTGATGCCACTGATAGAAACTTAGGCAGCCCTCAGGGAGGTGATCGGGATTACCAAGAGCCGCAAGGCAGGATCAATTGTATGTCAGAGACAAGTTGTAGGTTGTAGAGAAAACAATATGGAAGCATATGAAGTTGTGTAGAGAGCACAAATGGCTGGTTTGACTTGTGGATGAGAAATTAATTTAGTACAGCTTTCTTACAAGCCAAAGTATGCTCCATTTGGCACATGGAGCTGGAAGAACCACTCTGCCAAAGTTCACCTCCTAGCACACTTATAGTCTAGCATGATGAGCGGCAGTCACAATCTCACACAAGAGAATTACCATCCCTGCCATGTGCACAACCAATAATCTTGATGGGTATCCTCCTCAAAGCTTCCTAAATGTCCTCCTTCAGCCTTTCTACTTTGAAGTCCGCTCCAAGCCTACCTGCCCAATAATTATGGCCGTCATTGGTGCTAGAAGTGCAAGAGCCATCTCTTGAACCAAACCCACTGCCACCAAACCTTGAAAATCCATATCTCCCTCAAACGGACTCCAAATCGAATTTTGTAAATTGTTGCAGAATCAAGATGACATCCTCTATGCACTTGTGGTGCCTGATGACTTACATTGAGCAACCCACTTCCCATTGTTCGTGGAATGTATCCACAAATACATGAATGAACTTATTGATACACTAATTGTGGAGTGTATGAATTTTGGTCAATTAAAAATACATCGTTGTTTTCCCAAAAGTGCCATGATTTTGACAGTGGGATGATGCCAGCAAAAGAACAGATGTGGCCATGGGGGAAAATTTGCATGTTGGTTGCTCTTTAGGAACACATACATAAGCAATAGACACCTAGACCCTCGCACGACAAAGATTAGCCCATTGACTACACCAACGTTTATTCCGAGTGACATGGTTTGGAAGAATGCAACACATGATTCTGTTTAAGGCCCATGTGATGTTGGAAAAACCTTTGAATCCAAATTTTTCTAGGATATTACACCCGGCACGTATGGAATGAACCACATCCTCCAATTTTCAGATACTCCATTATGCTTGGGAATGGTAAGGGCTGAGAACTAGTCCTCAACCCTTTGGTCAGCAAAGTGCCAATCCATTGTATAAAACAAATTGNAGGATGAGGCAAGGCCTTCTTCTAGCTCTGATGCCACTGATAGAAACTTAGGCAGCCCTCAGGGAGGTGATCGGGATTACCAAGAGCCGCAAGGCAGGATCAATTGTATGTCAGAGACAAGTTGTAGGTTGTAGAGAAAACAATATGGAAGCATATGAAGTTGTGTAGAGAGCACAAATGGCTGGTTTGACTTGTGGATGAGAAATTAATTTAGTACAGCTTTCTTACAAGCCAAAGTATGCTCCATTTGGTACATGGAGCTGGAAGAACCACTCTGCCAAAGTTCACCTCCTAGCACACTTATAGTCTAGCATGATGAGCGGCAGTCACAATCTCACACAAGAGAATTACCATCCCTGCCATGTGCACAACCAATAATCTTGATGGGTATCCTCCTCAAAGCTTCCTAAATGTCCTCCTTCAGCCTTTCTACTTTGAAGTCCGCTCCAAGCCTCCCTGCCGAATAATTATGGCCGTCATTGGTACTAGAAGTGCAAGAGCCATCTCTTGAACCAAACCCACTGCCACCAAACCTTGAAAATCCATATCTCCCTCAAACGGACTCCAAATCGAATTCTGTACATTGTTGCAGAATCAAGATGACATCCTCTATGCACTTGTGGTGCCTGATGACTTACATTGAGCAACCCACTTCCCATTGTTCGTGGAATGTATCCACAAATACATGAATGAACTTATTGATACACTAATTGTGGAGTGTATGAATTTTGGTCAATTAAATATACATCGTTCTTTTCCCAAAAGTGCCATGATTTTGACAGTGGGATGATGCCACAAAAAGAACAGATGTGGCCATGGGGGAAAATTTGCATGTCGGTTGCTCTTTAGGAACACATACATAAGCAATAGACACCTAGACCCTCGCACGACAAAGATTAGCCCATTGACTACACCAACGTTTATTCCGAGTGACATGGTTTGGAAGAATGCAACACATGATTCTGTTTAAGGCCCATGTGATGTTGGAAAAACCTTTGAATCCAAATTTTTCTAGGATATTACACCCGGCACGTATGGAATGAACCACATCCTCCAATTTTCAGATACTCCATTATGCTTGGGAATGGTAAGGGCTGAGAACTAGTCCTCAACCCTTTGGTCAGCAAAGTGCCAATCCATTGTATAAAACAAATTGCCACCATGGTCAAAGAGAAAGACCTGGATGGTCTGATGTGTCTGAATCTCAGCCACAGCCAGCCACAAGTGAACTGCAAGGGCTGCATCACTCTATTCTTCAAGCTGTAGACCAACCACTTGTTGGTATAAGTGTTAAAGCACAATGGTCATTGTCACCTTGGAATCTGGCTGCGAGCAGTCTGAGGAGATTGGAGCGCACCTCTTTGAATGGACAGAGAGCACCAGAGCTAGAAAGAAGGAGGAAATTGTGATGCTTTCTTCATTGATTGCACTCAAGATAGTCAATCTTCAACAAATACTTGACAAAGACCACATGATATTTAAGGACAAGAAGGTACCAACACGTGATAATCAAGGGAATAAAGGCACCAACAAGTAGCAATTCACTCATAAACCTGTGGCAAATCCATCAACATGAGAGAAGGAAAGTCCCATGTTAATGCACACACTGGTAGAGAGCAGTTTGAGCTCCAAATCAGGCATGTATAGGACGTTAGAAACAAGCACCAGGCCTGCAGGAAGAATGAGCAAGTTAATTGAACCCCTTGGATAGATATCTCATTTCCACATTCGATGCACACTAACCGGACAGAACTGGTGGGGATAGGGATAACACATCCACTTTATTGAAAGGTCAGCTGATGCCCCCCATCAACATGTTGGTGAAAACCTCAAGCTAGCCAACGGATGACACAAGGCGTAATGACATTGGCCCTTGTGTATGGTGGACAGTGCAACATAATGTAAACTCAACTTAAAATACATCAACCAGGCCATCATCAACCAACAAAACATTCCCAAGTGCACAACATAGATCCCCAGAAAAACATCAGACACGATACAAAGTTGTGATATCAATGAACACAGTCATAAAACTCTCTCCTATACGATGAGGAAAAGTCACAATGACCTCACCCAGATCTGAAATGCGACATAGAATGCAGCCTCTTGTGAACGAAGTGGAAATGGAAGTGGTACATCAAGTGTATCGACAATGTGATAGTGGTACATCTCCCTAATATTGAGGATGAGGGAAGTTCAGGCTACTTGTGCCGCATAGAGGGTACCTATGAGTGAAGTCTGTGAAGGGGTAACTAGCATTTGGTGTGGTGGCCCTTCGCCATTCTAGCAGGCCACACAACATTCACTAGAACTTCTACCATTATGACCCTTCTTCTTCCCTTGAAACCCCTTTCTTTCTCTACCTTTAATCCAATGCAACAATATGGAACCCTTACAAACTCAAAGGAAATCCCTGAAGGATGTGAGGTTTCCACTTTGTGAGTGGTGTAGTATGTGGTTTCTCCACCGTACCTTGAGCTGTGCTTTTGAGGGTAGTGTTCAGTTGTAGTCAACGGCTACACAGACTTTGAGTGGGCCTAGAGACATGATTGTCGCACTTGGACAGGCTACATGTCACTCTTGGGCAGCACCAATCTTTCATAGCGTAACAACAAGTAGGGTTGCATTGCATGTAGCTCATCAGAGGCGTAGAATGTTGCGCGTGGGGCTGGGCTACCGAGGCGATGTGGCCATGTCATCTCTTTAATGATTTGCAATATTTTGTGCATTGCATCCTTCTGTGCTTTGACAACCAGGGTGTTCTTACCATGGCATAAAACTCTAGTGTATTTTATGCACGCACAAAGCGCATTCCCGTTGAGCATGGATTTGCGTCTGATTTTGTGGAGCGACGAGCGATTTTGTCATCTGGGTCGACACGGACATGTAGCGCGCCGACTTTGTGACCAATTCACTGGCGCGTGCAAACTACATGGTGGCCATTTGTTTTTTTCAAGCTTCACTCCTTACCTAAGGGTGGCTGAGAATGAGGTGTGTGAGTATGGACCGTTGAGCGTCTCGTTGCATACCTATGTTGATTCTGCACATGTATGCACATGTGTACCATCAGGTGAATAGTTGGTCCTGCCTAGGCATCTCTTGGTGAGCCTGATCACCTCCATGAGGGCTGCCCCATCATAAGAGATGTAAAAAAACCCTAATTTAGCAAAATCCCAAGAAACAGTAAACAATAAGTAGACAAACATAATCAGCAATCATGAATGGTTGTTCATTGAGTGGTGACCGCTCAATTGCTCTTGCCATCTACTTTTGCCTCAATTTGTGCCCTCTCCTTCTGGCTATGCTTGTACCAATCATGGATGGTGACCATTGAACGTGATGAGAGAACAAGTATCAAGTTCACTTGAGGAAAAATGTTTTTACATGTTACAAAAAATTTCGAATTTGCGTGTTGTGTTTGTTGGCATGGCATTTACAGATAAACCAATAGTTTTACAAATCTCAGAAACTTCAAAACACTTGTTTCTTATATAATGTTATTCTTACTACTACAGATTATGGAACATCCAGATTAGTGCTTCAATTTTAAGTTGGTCCCATAAAAAGCAAATTCAAATCACTTGACAATACTACGGTGACTTCGAGCTCAACACACTGCTCAACCTGTTCATTACGAAATGTGTTCAATGAATTTTCTATTTGATTGTGCCAACATGAGCGTGTCCGTTTCCATAGAGAAATGGTGTAAGAGCATCTTTTTTCAAATGACATCGTAGTTTTTGAGTTTTTTACCTACTCCTCAAACAGGATTTATGTCATTAGTGCAACTATTTGTCTTCCATTAATGTTGTTATGTTGCATATTTCAGTTGATAAATTTGACTTTCTACAAGTATCTAAACCTCCAGGGAAATAGAAACTTATAGTAACTATTTTGCTCTCTCAAGGGAGCCTAGTGGGAGGTAATTTCAGTAGAGAGCATTTATAAAACCCAAAAATAAAAGTAACTTCCATGGCGCCCCACCATTGTTGCCTTCATTCTGGTTCGTGGCTAAATAAAATGGGTCAACGCTGTCAAATCTTACAAGGTTTCTTAAAAGAAAACCATCTCGCCAAAGAGGTTGGCTCTGGACTCTAGTGTGAGAGCAGATGACCTACCATGACCTAAAGTACGACCTTGGATTTGATATATGGCGTTGCGAGAGCAGCATGTAGTTTCGCATGGGGGTGTTGAAAATGGATGTATTTTTGTGATTTTGTAGTTGTTGTGGAAAAGAAGTTGGTTTATCCATTAACTCGCCACATTATCAACAGGTGTCAGATTTTTTGTGACTTGACTTAAGAGCTATGGGCACCAGTGCCTTCTTTGGAGATTCAGAACTCTGTGTTATTCTATAAGAAATCTCCCAAGTCTCGACACAACGGGTCATAGGAGGAGCTCCAACCATCGTAATTCTTGCAACCCTTGAATGTTACAAGGGTGCTCTCGAAATGTTTTTTTTGGGTTACGAAGTATCCTTTTTTTTTCTTTCTGTTCAGTGTCCACTGAAGCTTTCCAACACATTGTTTCCCTTGTTTTCCATACCACCTTGTCCACCTCAGGGAGCTCGACCAAAATGCAAGACTCACCCATTCATTGTAGAAGGTGCACAATTTAATCTTTCAAATTTTACACATGTACACAAAACAGTTCCTAACATGGAAATGCAAGCCCCACTTGGCGGGTGTGAAAAAACCATCTGTTGATTGCACCTAATATGCAATGCTTCTCGCAACTTCTTAGACACCATCCTTATGGCTCCAGTTGGGGCCGACAACAAACAACGTGGAGGGTCCTCCTTGATCCACCTTGATGTGGATTGAGCAGGTTCGCCAATCGAGACTGAGGTCAATCTTGACCCTTTACTCCACCCCACGCGACTAGCCCATGGAGTGATTTCTAGCTCGAATTGAAAATGGATACCTTAGAAAAAAACAAAATGGTGCACAGCATATTCACTTGTAGAAGGACCAGTTTAACACCAAGGAATGAATTGAAGTTGAACATGATTTTGTACGTAATTAAAAAAAATTGCAGTTAAAAATAATCACAAATTGATTTTTTATGCTCCTACAAAAAATAAGAAATTACCCTCTATCTCGTTCTGGTTAAAAAGACATTCACAACCCAACCATTATCATTTCTTCTTTCATTCACATTCATAAACATGAAAATATATTTGAATGAAAATGTTATGTGACATTCAAATCTCGATTTCATTTTCATAGTTTATCATTCATATTTTTGTACTTGTCGCACTTTGTACCATTTTTTTTATGTTTTAGACCACGACAACCAGCTTAAGGTCAACAATACCAGCTGTCAACGGGCCGATGGATATTAACAAGGGTGGCTTTGCCAATTCCCATAGCCAAATCAGGAAAAGTAACCCGTGGACCCGCAAATCCTTCTTCTGATATGCGGTCTGTTTTTAGGTTGGAGAGAAACATTTTGCATGTGCAAAATGTATTGGGAGACTAAACCCCGCATTTATTGAAAGGGAACCTCCTAGGCCCCGCTACCGCGAGGCCTTGGAGGAGCCCGAACCTTAATAAAACCCACAACCCTTGAATGTTACGAGGGGTTTTATCGAAAACTGGTTTTTCCTACGTTTTTGCGGGCAATTCTGGGAATGAGGTGAAAATACTGGAAGTCAATGCTGTTACGCAAACTGAGAAATTTTAGCCGGTAGATTACAGCGAGCTACGGTTTAAATGTGGGGGTGTAGTATTTGGCTAAAATAACAAAGCTAATCTGGTAAGTGTGGTATTTTTTATGAAGTAAGGGGGCGTTGATGTCAAGGTAATATCACTCATTGTTCTTCTGTACATAGTTAGGAACCTCTTTCGTGAGAAAAAATATCTGCACAAAAGGCGACGAATCAATGTCTGACACGTATTCATCATCATCTGGTTTTTTGTGTCACAAAAGAGCAAACTTCATTAATGTGAGTTTTTTTTTTGGTTTTTATAGATGGTCCGGGCTGAAAATACCTCCCAATTGGCCCCCTTCCTGAATGTGACACAGAACAAGCTGCATTGTCATGTGTGACACAGAATGCATCATAGAGCTTTCTGTGACACGGCGCGACGCGGGTGTAGGGGCCTAACTAGGTGCCCTTTTCCTTTATCGATGTCAAAGCCTGACCCGTTCTTGGTGTCGTGAACAAACGGTCCAACTGTACCGGTCGAAAGGCTGGCTGGACGGCAGCCAGTGCAGCGAACAATTTTTGCTACAAGATTACGACCAAGTGGAATTGCAGTTGTCAGAAGAGGGCGAAATCTTTCATTGACAGCGACAGTGAGATCTGTCGCCGATGACGCATGCATCGCGAGACCTCTCGCTCCGGATCTTAGGCGACTCGCCTAAGATCCGGAGCGAGTAGATATGCATTCTAGCCTAAGGCGAGAATGCATATCTACTTGGCTGTATTACGCCAGAGG
>SZWC01025169.1:823-13019 GCA_023375785.1 Penium margaritaceum
TGGTCAGAAACACAGTGGTCAGAAACACAGTGGTCAGAAACACAGTGGTGAGAAACACAGTGGTCAGAGACACAGTGGTCATAAACACACTGGTCAGAAACACACTGGTCAGAAACACAGTGGTCAGAAATGCACTGGTCAGAAACACAGTGGTCCGAAACACAATGGTCAGAAACATACTAGTCAGAAACACACTGGTCAGAAACACAGTGGTCAGAAACACAGTGGTCAGAAACACAATGGTCCGAAACGCAGTGGTCAGAAACACAGTGGTCAGAAACACAGTGGTCAGAAATACAGTGGTCAGCAACACAGTGGTCAGAAACACAGTGGTCGGAAACACAGTGGTCCGAAACACAGTGGTCAGAAACACAGTGGTCAGAAACACACTGGTCAGAGACACAGTGGTCAGAAACACAGTGGTCAGAAACACAGTGGTCAGAGAAACAGTGGTCAGAAACACACTGGTTAGAAACACAGTGGTCAGAAACACACTGGTCAGAGACACAGTGGTCAGAAACACAGTGGTCAGAAACATAGTGGTCAGAAACACAGTGGTCAGAAACACAGTCGTCAGAAACACAGTGGTCTGAAACACACTGGTAAGAAACACAGTGGTCAGAAACACACTGGTCCGAAACACACTGGTCAGAAACACACTGGTCAGAAACACAGTGGTCCGAAACACAATGGTCAGAAACATACTAGTCAGAAACACACTGGTCAGAAACACAGTGGTCCGAAACACAATGGTCAGAAACATACTAGTCAGAAACACACTGGTCAGAAACACAGTGGTCCGAAACACAATGGTCAGAAACATACTAGTCAGAAACACACTGGTCAGAAACACAGTGGTCCGAAACACAATGGTCAGAAACATACTAGTCAGAAACACACTGGTCAGAAACACAGTGGTCCGAAACACAATGGTCAGAAACATACTAGTCAGAAACACACTGGTCAGAAACACAGTGGTCCGAAACACAATGGTCAGAAACATACTAGTCAGAAACACACTGGTCAGAAACACAGTGGTCCGAAACACAATGGTCAGAAACATACTAGTCAGAAACACACTGGTCAGAAACACAGTGGTCAGAAACACAGTGGTCGGAAACACAGTGGTCAGAAACACACTGGTCAGAAACACACTGGTCAGAAACACAGTGGTCAGAAACACAGTGGTCAGAAACACAGTGGTCAGAAACACAGTGGTCAGAAACGCAGTGCTCTGAAACACAGTGGTCAGAAACACAGTGGTCAGAAACACACTGGTCAGAAACAAAGTGGTCAGAAACACACTGGTCAGAAACACCCTGGTCAGAAACACACTGGTCAGAAACTCAGTGGTCAGAAACACGGTGGTCAGAAACACAGTGGTCAGAAACACAGTAGTCTGAAACTCACTGGTAAGAAACACAGTGGTCAGAAACACACTGGTCAGAAACATAATGGTCAGAAACACACTGGTCAGAAACACAGTGGTCAGAAACATACTGGTCAGAAACACAGTGGTCAGAAACACACTGGTCAGAAACACAGTGGTCAGAAACACAGTGGTCAGAAACATACTGGTCAGAAACACAGTGGTCAGAAACACACTGGTCAGAAACACAGTGGTCAGAAACACAGTGGTCAGAAACACACTGGTCAGAAACACACTGGGCAGAAACACAGTGGTCAGAAACATACTGGTCAGAAACATAGTGGTCGGAATCACAGTGGTCGGAAACACAGTGGTCAGAAACACAGTGGTCAGAAACACAGTGGTCAGAAACACAGTGGTCAGAAACACAGTGGTCAGAAAGACACTGGTCAGAAACACAGTGGTCAGAAACACACTGGTCAGAAACACAGTGGTCAGAAACATACTGGTCAGAAACATAGTGGTCGGAATCACAGTGGTCGGAAACACAGTGGTCAGAAACACAGTGGTCAGAAACACAGTGGTCAGAAACACAGTGGTCAGAAACACAGTGGTCAGAAAAACACTGGTCAGAAACACAGTGGTCAGAAACACACTGATCAGAAACGCACTGGTCAGAAACACACTGGTCAGAAACACAGTGGTCAGAAACCCATTTGTCATAAACACACTGGTGAGAAACATAGTGGTCAGAAGCACAGTGGTCAGAAACACAGTGGTCAGAAACACACTGATCAGAAACGCACTGGTCAGAAACACACTGGTCAGAAACACAGTGGTCAGAAACCCATTTGTCATAAACACACTGGTGAGAAACATAGTGGTCAGAAGCACAGTGGTCATAAACACAGTGGTCAGAAACACAGTGGTCAGAAACACACTGGTCGGAAACACAGTGGACAGAAACACCGTGGTCAGAAACACACTGGTCAGAAACACAGTGGTCAGAAACACAGTGGTCAGAAACACAGTCGTCAGAAACACAGTGGTCTGAAACACACTGGTAAGAAACACAGTGGTCAGAAACACGCTGGTCAGAAACACACTGGTCAGCAACACACTGGTCAGAAACACACTGGGCAGAAACACACTGGTCACAAACACACTGGTCAGAAACACAGTGGGCAGAAACACACTGGTCAGAAACATAGTGGTCAGAAACACACTGGTCGGAAACATAGTGGTCAGAAACACACTGGTCGGAAACATAGTGGTCAGAAACACACTGGTCGGAAACATAGTGGTCAGAAACACACTGGTCGGAAACATAGTGGTCAGAAACACACTGGTCGGAAACATAGTGGTCAGAAACACACTGGTCGGAAACATAGTGGTCAGAAACACACTGGTCGGAAACATAGTGGTCAGAAACACACTGGTCGGAAACATAGTGGTCAGAAACACACTGGTCGGAAACATAGTGGTCAGAAACACACTGGTCGGAAACATAGTGGTCAGAAACACACTGGTCGGAAACATAGTGGTCAGAAACACACTGGTCGGAAACATAGTGGTCAGAAACACACTGGTCGGAAACATAGTGGTCAGAAACACACTGGTCGGAAACATAGTGGTCAGAAACACACTGGTCGGAAACATAGTGGTCAGAAACACACTGGTCGGAAACATAGTGGTCAGAAACACACTGGTCGGAAACATAGTGGTCAGAAACACACTGGTCGGAAACATAGTGGTCAGAAACACACTGGTCGGAAACATAGTGGTCAGAAACACACTGGTCGGAAACATAGTGGTCAGAAACACACTGGTCGGAAACATAGTGGTCAGAAACACACTGGTCGGAAACATAGTGGTCAGAAACACACTGGTCGGAAACATAGTGGTCAGAAACACACTGGTCGGAAACATAGTGGTCAGAAACACACTGGTCGGAAACATAGTGGTCAGAAACACACTGGTCGGAAACATAGTGGTCAGAAACACACTGGTCGGAAACATAGTGGTCAGAAACACACTGGTCGGAAACATAGTGGTCAGAAACACACTGGTCGGAAACATAGTGGTCAGAAACACACTGGTCGGAAACATAGTGGTCAGAAACACACTGGTCGGAAACATAGTGGTCAGAAACACACTGGTCGGAAACATAGTGGTCAGAAACACACTGGTCGGAAACATAGTGGTCAGAAACACACTGGTCGGAAACATAGTGGTCAGAAACACACTGGTCGGAAACATAGTGGTCAGAAACACACTGGTCGGAAACATAGTGGTCAGAAACACACTGGTCGGAAACATAGTGGTCAGAAACACACTGGTCGGAAACATAGTGGTCAGAAACACACTGGTCGGAAACATAGTGGTCAGAAACACACTGGTCGGAAACATAGTGGTCAGAAACACACTGGTCGGAAACATAGTGGTCAGAAACACACTGGTCGGAAACATAGTGGTCAGAAACACACTGGTCGGAAACATAGTGGTCAGAAACACACTGGTCGGAAACATAGTGGTCAGAAACACACTGGTCGGAAACATAGTGGTCAGAAACACACTGGTCGGAAACATAGTGGTCAGAAACACACTGGTCGGAAACATAGTGGTCAGAAACACACTGGTCGGAAACATAGTGGTCAGAAACACACTGGTCGGAAACATAGTGGTCAGAAACACACTGGTCGGAAACATAGTGGTCAGAAACACACTGGTCGGAAACATAGTGGTCAGAAACACACTGGTCGGAAACATAGTGGTCAGAAACACACTGGTCGGAAACATAGTGGTCAGAAACACACTGGTCGGAAACATAGTGGTCAGAAACACACTGGTCGGAAACATAGTGGTCAGAAACACACTGGTCGGAAACATAGTGGTCAGAAACACACTGGTCGGAAACATAGTGGTCAGAAACACACTGGTCGGAAACATAGTGGTCAGAAACACACTGGTCGGAAACATAGTGGTCAGAAACACACTGGTCGGAAACATAGTGGTCAGAAACACACTGGTCGGAAACATAGTGGTCAGAAACACACTGGTCGGAAACATAGTGGTCAGAAACACACTGGTCGGAAACATAGTGGTCAGAAACACACTGGTCGGAAACATAGTGGTCAGAAACACACTGGTCGGAAACATAGTGGTCAGAAACACACTGGTCGGAAACATAGTGGTCAGAAACACACTGGTCGGAAACATAGTGGTCAGAAACACACTGGTCGGAAACATAGTGGTCAGAAACACACTGGTCGGAAACATAGTGGTCAGAAACACACTGGTCGGAAACATAGTGGTCAGAAACACACTGGTCGGAAACATAGTGGTCAGAAACACACTGGTCGGAAACATAGTGGTCAGAAACACACTGGTCGGAAACATAGTGGTCAGAAACACACTGGTCGGAAACATAGTGGTCAGAAACACACTGGTCGGAAACATAGTGGTCAGAAACACACTGGTCGGAAACATAGTGGTCAGAAACACACTGGTCGGAAACATAGTGGTCAGAAACACACTGGTCGGAAACATAGTGGTCAGAAACACACTGGTCGGAAACATAGTGGTCAGAAACACACTGGTCGGAAACATAGTGGTCAGAAACACACTGGTCGGAAACATAGTGGTCAGAAACACACTGGTCGGAAACATAGTGGTCAGAAACACACTGGTCGGAAACATAGTGGTCAGAAACACACTGGTCGGAAACATAGTGGTCAGAAACACACTGGTCGGAAACATAGTGGTCAGAAACACACTGGTCGGAAACATAGTGGTCAGAAACACACTGGTCGGAAACATAGTGGTCAGAAACACACTGGTCGGAAACATAGTGGTCAGAAACACACTGGTCGGAAACATAGTGGTCAGAAACACACTGGTCGGAAACATAGTGGTCAGAAACACACTGGTCGGAAACATAGTGGTCAGAAACACACTGGTCGGAAACATAGTGGTCAGAAACACACTGGTCGGAAACATAGTGGTCAGAAACACACTGGTCGGAAACATAGTGGTCAGAAACACACTGGTCGGAAACATAGTGGTCAGAAACACACTGGTCGGAAACATAGTGGTCAGAAACACACTGGTCGGAAACATAGTGGTCAGAAACACACTGGTCGGAAACATAGTGGTCAGAAACACACTGGTCGGAAACATAGTGGTCAGAAACACACTGGTCGGAAACATAGTGGTCAGAAACACACTGGTCGGAAACATAGTGGTCAGAAACACACTGGTCGGAAACATAGTGGTCAGAAACACACTGGTCGGAAACATAGTGGTCAGAAACACACTGGTCGGAAACATAGTGGTCAGAAACACACTGGTCGGAAACATAGTGGTCAGAAACACACTGGTCGGAAACATAGTGGTCAGAAACACACTGGTCGGAAACATAGTGGTCAGAAACACACTGGTCGGAAACATAGTGGTCAGAAACACACTGGTCGGAAACATAGTGGTCAGAAACACACTGGTCGGAAACATAGTGGTCAGAAACACACTGGTCGGAAACATAGTGGTCAGAAACACACTGGTCGGAAACATAGTGGTCAGAAACACACTGGTCGGAAACATAGTGGTCAGAAACACACTGGTCGGAAACATAGTGGTCAGAAACACACTGGTCGGAAACATAGTGGTCAGAAACACACTGGTCGGAAACATAGTGGTCAGAAACACACTGGTCGGAAACATAGTGGTCAGAAACACACTGGTCGGAAACATAGTGGTCAGAAACACACTGGTCGGAAACATAGTGGTCAGAAACACACTGGTCGGAAACATAGTGGTCAGAAACACACTGGTCGGAAACATAGTGGTCAGAAACACACTGGTCGGAAACATAGTGGTCAGAAACACACTGGTCGGAAACATAGTGGTCAGAAACACACTGGTCGGAAACATAGTGGTCAGAAACACACTGGTCGGAAACATAGTGGTCAGAAACACACTGGTCAGAAATACACTGGTCAGAAACACAGTGGTCAGAAACACCGTGGTCAGAAACACACTGGTCAAAAGCACACTGGTCAGAAACACACTGGTCAGAAACACAGTGGTCAGAAACACCGTGGTCAAAAACACACTGGTCAGAAACACAGTGGTCAGAAACACACTGGTCAGAAACACAGTGGTCAGAAACATAATGGTCAGAAACACACTGGTCAACAACACACTGGTCAGAAACACACTGGTCAGAAACACATTGGTCAGAAACACATTGGTCAGAAACACAGTGGTCAGAAACACAGTGGTCAGAAACACAGTGGTCAGGAACATAGTGGTCAGAAACACACTGGTTAGAAACAAACTGGTCAGAAACACAGTTGTCAGAAACACACTGGTCAGAAACACAGTGGTCAGAAACACAAGGTTCAGAAACAAACTGGTCAGAAACATAGTTGTCAGAAACACAATGATCTGAAACACACTGGTCAAAAACACACTGGTCAGAAACACACTGGTCAGAAACACTCTGGTCAGAAACACAATGGTCAGAAACATACTCGTCAGAAACACCGTGGTCAGAAACACAGTGGTTAGAAACACAGTGGTCAAAAACACACTGGTCAGAAACACAGTGGTCAGAAACACACTGGTCAGAAACACAGTGGTCAGAAACACAGTGGTCAGAAACACAGTGGTCAGAAACACAGTGGTCAGAAACATAGTGGTCAGAAACACACTAGTCAGAAACACAGTGGTCAGAAACACACTGGTCAGAAACACAGTGGTCAGAAACACAATGATCAGAAACACACTGGTTCAAAAACACACTGGTCAGAAACACACTGGTCAGAAACACACTGGTCAGAAACACAGTGGTCAGAAACACAGTGGTCAGAAACACAGTGGTCAGAAACACACTGGTCAGAAACACAGTGGTCAGAAAGAGAGTGGTCAGAAACACGCTGGTCAGAAACACAGTGATCAGAAATACACTGGTCAGAAACATAGTGGTCAGAAACACGCTGGTCAGAAACACAGTGATCAGAAATACACTGGTCAGAAACATAGTGGTCAGAAACACGCTGGTCAGAAACACAGTGATCAGAAATACACTGGTCAGAAACATAGTGGTCAGAAACACGCTGGTCAGAAACACAGTGATCAGAAATACACTGGTCAGAAACATAGTGGTCAGAAACACGCTGGTCAGAAACACAGTGATCAGAAATACACTGGTCAGAAACATAGTGGTCAGAAACACGCTGGTCAGAAACACAGTGATCAGAAATACACTGGTCAGAAACATAGTGGTCAGAAACACGCTGGTCAGAAACACAGTGATCAGAAATACACTGGTCAGAAACATAGTGGTCAGAAACACGCTGGTCAGAAACACAGTGATCAGAAATACACTGGTCAGAAACATAGTGGTCAGAAACACGCTGGTCAGAAACACAGTGATCAGAAATACACTGGTCAGAAACATAGTGGTCAGAAACACGCTGGTCAGAAACACAGTGATCAGAAATACACTGGTCAGAAACATAGTGGTCAGAAACACGCTGGTCAGAAACACAGTGATCAGAAATACACTGGTCAGAAACATAGTGGTCAGAAACACGCTGGTCAGAAACACAGTGATCAGAAATACACTGGTCAGAAACATAGTGGTCAGAAACACGCTGGTCAGAAACACAGTGATCAGAAATACACTGGTCAGAAACATAGTGGTCAGAAACACGCTGGTCAGAAACACAGTGATCAGAAATACACTGGTCAGAAACATAGTGGTCAGAAACACGCTGGTCAGAAACACAGTGATCAGAAATACACTGGTCAGAAACATAGTGGTCAGAAACACGCTGGTCAGAAACACAGTGATCAGAAATACACTGGTCAGAAACATAGTGGTCAGAAACACGCTGGTCAGAAACACAGTGATCAGAAATACACTGGTCAGAAACACAGTGGTCAGAAACACAGTGGTCAGAAACACACTGGTCAGAAACACAGTGGTCAGAAGCACAGTGGTCAGAAACACAGTGGTCAGAAACACACTGGTCAGAAACACAGTGGTCAGAAACACACTCGTAAGAAACACCCTGGTCAGAAACACACTGGTCAGAAACACAGTGGTCAGAAACACAGTGGTCAGAAACACAGTGGTCAAAAAAACAGTGGTCCCAAACACACTGGTCAGAAACACACTGGTCAGAAACACAGTGGTCAGAAACATACTGGTCAGAAACACAGTCGGCAGAGACACACTGGTCAGAAACACAGTGGTCAGGAACACACTGGTCAGAAACACACTGGTCAGAAAAACAGTGGTCAGAAACATACTGGTCAGAAACACAGTGGTCGGAGACACAGTGGTCGGAAACACAGTGGTTAGAAACACAGTGGTCAGAAACACAGTGGTCAGAAACACAGTGGTCAGAAACACAGTGGTCAGAAACACAGTGGTCAGAAGCACAGTGGTCAGAAACACAGTGGTCAGATATACACTGGTCAGAAACACAGTGGTCAGAAACACACTGGTCAGAAATACAGTGGTCAGAAACACGGTGGCATAAGAAACAGTGGTCAGAAGCACACTGGTTAGAAACACAGTGGTCAGAAACACACTGGTCAGAAACACAATGGTCAGAAACACACTGGTCAGAAACGCACTGGTCAGGAACACACTGGTCAGGAACACACTGGTCAAGAACACAGTGGTCAGAAACACATTGGTCAGAAACACAGTGGTCAGAAGCACAGTGGTCAGAAACACACTGGTCAGAAACACAGTGTTCAGAAACATACTGGTCAGAAACACACTGGTCAGAAACACAGTGGTCAGAAACATTGTGGTCATAAACACAATGGTCAGAAACACAGTGGTCAGAAACACCCTGGTCAGAAACACAGTGGTCAGAAACACTGTGGTCAGAAACACACTGGTCAGAAACACAGTGGTCAGAAACACAGTGGTCAGAAACACAGTGGTCAGAAACACAGTGGTCTGAAACACACTGGTAAGAAACACAGTGGTCAGAAACACACTGGTCAGAAACACAATGGTTAGAAACACAGTGGTCATAAACACGCTGGTCAGTAACACACTGGTCAGAAACACACTGGCCAGAAACACAGTGGTCAGAAACACGGTGGTCAGAAACACACTGGTCAGAAACACACTGGTCAGAAGCACAGTGGTCAGAAACACACTGGTCAGAATCACACTGGTCAGAAACACAGTGGTCAGAAACACCCTGGTCAGAAACACAGTGGTCAGAAACACACTGGTAAGAAACACACTGGTCAGAAACACACTGGTCAGAAACACAGTGGTCAGAAACACGGTGGTCAGAAACACAGTGGTCAGAAACACAGTGGTCAGAAACACAGTGGTCAGAAACATACTGGTCAGAATCACACTGGTCAGAAACACAGTGGTCAGAAACACACTGGTTAGAAACAAACTGGTCAGAAGCACAGTTGTCAGAAACACACTGGTCAGAAACACAGTGGTCAGAAACACAGTGGTCAGAAACACACTGGTCAGAAACACAGTGGTCAGAAACACAGTGGTCAGAAACACAGTGGTCAGTAACACAGTGGTCAGAAACACAGTGGTCAGAAACACACTGGTCAGAAACACACTGGTCAGAAACACATTTGTCAGAAACACAGTGGTCAGAAACACAGTGGTCAGAAACACACTGGTCGGAAACACAGTGGTCAGAAACACAGTGGTCATAAACACACTGTTCAGAAACACAGTGGTGAGAAACAAAGTGGTCAGAAACACCCTGGTCAAAAACACAGTGGTCAGAAACATCCTGGTCAAAAACACAGTGGTCAGAAACACAGTGGTCAGAAACACAGTGGTCAGAAACACAGTGGTCAGAAACACACTGGTCAGAAACACACTGGTCAGAAACACACTGGTCAGAAACACACTGTTCAGAAACACAGTTGATAGAAACACAGTGGTCAGAAACACAGTGGTCAGAAATACACTGGTCAGAAACACAGTGGTCAGAAATACACTGGTCAGAAACACACTGTTCAGAAACACAGTTGATAGAAACACAGTGGTCAGAAACACAGTGGTCAGAAATACACTGGTCAGAAACACAGTGGTCAGAAATACACTGGTCAGAAACACTGTGGTCAGAAACACAGTGGTCGGAGAAACAGCGGTCAGAACCACACTGGTTAGAAACACAGTGGTCAGAAACACACTGGTCAGAAACACAGTGGTCAGAAACACACTGGTCAGAAACACACTGGTCAGAAACACACTGGTCAGAAACACAGTGGTCAGAAACACACTGGTCAGAAACGCACTGGTCAGAAACACACTGGTCAGAAACACAGTGGTCAGAAACACAGTGGTCATAAACACACTGGTCAGAAACACAGTGGTGAGAAACACAGTGGTCAGAAACACCCTGGTCAAAAACACAGTGGACAGAAAAACACTGGTCAGAAACACACTGGTCATAAACACAGTGGTCAGAAACACAGTGGTCATAACCACACTGGTCAGTAACACAGTGGTCAGAAACACCTTGGTCAGAAATACACTGGTCAGAAGCACACTGGTCAGAAACACACTGGTCAGAAACACAGTGGTCAGAAACACCGTGGTCAGAAATACACTGGTCAGAAACACAGTGGTCAGAAACATACTGGTCAGAAACACAGTGGTCAGAAACACAGTGGTCAGAAACACCGTGGTCAGAAATACACTGGTCAGAAACACAGTGGTCAGAAACATACTGGTCAGAAACACTGTGGTCAGAAACACAGTGGTCAGGAACACACTGGTCAGCAACACAGTAGTCAGAAACACAGTGGTCATAAACACACTGGTCAGAAACACAGTGGTCAGAAACACAGTGGTCAGAAACACACTGGTCAGAAACACAGTGGTCAGAAACACAATGGTCAGAAACATACTGGTCAGAAACACACTTGTCAGAAACACAGTGGTCAGAAACACAGTGGTCAGAAACACAGTGGTGAGAAACACACTGGTCAGAAACACAGTGGTCGGAAACAGAGTGGTCGGAAACACACAAGTCAGAAACACACTGGTCAGAAACACACTGGTCAGAAACACAGTGGTCAGAAACACAGTGGTCAAAAACACAGTGGTCAGAAACACAGTGGTCAGAAACACCGTGGTCAGAATTACACTGGTCAGAAACACAGTGGTCAGAAACACAGTGGTCAGAAACACAGTGGTCAGAAACACAGTGGTCAGAAACACACTGGTCAGAAACATAGTGGTCAGAATCACAGTGGCCAGAAACACAGTGGTCAGAAACACACTGGTCAGAAACACAGTGGTTTGAAACACACTGGTCAGAAACACAACGGTCAGAAACACACTGGTCAGAAACACAGTGGTCAGAAACACAGTGGTCAGCAAACACTGTGGTCAGAAAAACAGTGGTCCGAAACACACTGGTCAGAAACACACCGGTCAGAAACACAGTGGTCAGAAACATTCTCGTCAGAAAGACAGTGGTCAGAAACACACTGGTCAGAAACATAGTGGTCAGAAACACAGTGGTCAGAAACACACTGGTCAGAAACACACTGGTCAGAAACACATTGGTCAGAAACTTTCTGGTCAGAAAAACAGTGGTCGGAAACACAGTGGTCAGAAACACAGTGGTCAGAAACACAGTGGTCAGAAACACAGTAGTCAGAAACATACTGGTCGGAAACACAGTGGTCGGAAACACAGTGGTCCGAAACACAGTGGTCAGAAACACTGTGGTCAGAAACACAGTGGTCAGAAACACAGTGGTCAGAAACACACTGGTCAGAAACACAGTGGTCAGAAACACA